>JAAGNO010012295.1:0-16343 GCA_033439905.1 Ceryle rudis | reverse complement strand
GCAGAGGGACCTGGGGCTATTTAGCCTGGGGAAGAGAAGACTCAAAGGGGATCTGATCAGTGCTGAGCAATACCTCAAGGGCAGGGAGTCAAGAGGATGGAGCCAGACTCTCTTCAGAGGAGCCCAGCAACAGAACAAAGGGCAAGGGGAACAAACTGGAACCCAGGAGCTTCTATTTGAAGAAGAGAGGAGAAAAAAAACCAAACCAAACCAAAACACACCTTTCTGTAAGAGTGCCAGAGCCCGGCCCAGGCTACCCAGAGGGGATGTGGAGTCTCCTCCTCTGGAGAGATTCCACACCTGCCTGGACAATGTGATCCTGGACACCCTGCTCTGGGTGACCGGGCTGGAGCATGGGGGTTGAACCCGATCTCCAGAGGTCCCTTCCAACCCTTATCATACTCTGATTCTGTGATACTTTGCAATTACTCTGAATTGAGCAATCCTCTGAAGGAACACTTAAGCCTCAGAGTCTCAGGTGTTAAAGCAGTCACTTCTGGAAAGCACTGACCATGACCTAAAATACCACAGACAGTTGGGTCCTAGCTCCAAAAGCAGATCCTATCTCCAGAACCTCTCTATCTCCAGGAATGAAAGAGACACACCACACAGCTTTCACCTTTGAGATACAACACTGGAGTCAAAAAGCAAACCACCATGAAAAGGCAAAATAGTTTTATGAGGAAGACTGAAGCAAGCAAAGACACTGTAATAAAATTCTCCCTTTAAAATAAGGTATCCACTGGCAGCTGTTACAAATAATTAAGCACAGATCATGTGGCCATCTCCACACAAAGCATCCGTTTCACACAGGACCCCTGACTTGTCCTGATTTTCCTTTTCAAAAACAGCTGTAAGAGTATCCTGTTCAAGAGCTGCCCCTGCGGAGAGAAGCAAGACCCAGTCTTGATGAAATCTATACTGAGGCCATAGAAACCGCTATTTAATCCAGGATGAAGCCTGTTGTTTTCAGGAATGGGGGTTCAAATAATAATTTAAAGGTAGTAAGAAAATAAGACACTTTCCCTAAAGCAAGAAGCTAACAGAAGACTTCTACCTCCTTCGTGAGACATTCCCCACTCTGCCTTGTCACCAGCCATTACAAGCCATTCGTGATCAGTTCTTTCAGAGGTTTTTCATTTCAAGTGGTCTTGTCTAAATATCAGAAGAAACCATGCAGTCCTGTTAAGAGTTACTCCTGCTGAGGAAAGAGAAGATGCAAGATGAAAATAAATGATTACCATCTCTACCCTGCAATTTTATATTGGTGAGCTAGGGAGGACATCAGACCTGCTGTGACCAGCCTGTATCTATTAGTTCTATCACAAAACCAGCTCTCCCTGGTCCTCTCCAGGCAGCCCATAATTGGCCCTTTGATACTTCAAGGGATTCCCAGATAACTAGATTATTAAAGCAACAGGAGCTCTGGGAAAATACAGGAGTTTACAGTTTTGTTTCTGGGTAAATCTGCCCTCTTTCAAAGATACTGTATCAATCCCAGTGGAATTCAAACTCTGTCCAAAACAAATTCCCCATGTGCCTTCAGTTAAAGACATCAAAGTAAATTTTATCATAAGCATTCATCCATACCGCATCATTCACAGTGGGCCTTGGCAAAAGCAGTCGAGTTTTGGGATATGTTACAGCCAAGCTTTCAAAATAGCAAAAAAAACCAACCCCACAACCCAGGAAGAGGAAGGCACAGTAAACAAATCCTGTATTACCTAGCAAGGAAAAGGACGTGAATTCACGTTCTGCGCACTACTTGAGCCAGGTACAAGTAACACAGATGACTTGCCAAGAACAGGCTCTTCAAAGCTTACATCTTATAGTTGTGACTGTAGTAATTCAGTTGCACAACTAGGAACTAGGTAGGTCTGTCCCAGACAGGATGAAGCTGGTAATCTTTTAGCACTTATTGAGCATTTGGAAACACACTGGAACACGAGTAGCTCCTGTTCTTGCTGTCTTCTGCTTTCCATCCAGCTCCTCGCATGCCCACCTACTACCAGAACAAGCATTTGCTCAGTCACAAGATGCCTGGACTAAAATGGTCAGATGAAAAGTGTCACTGTGACATTGTACAGTGTGGCTGACTGGACCAAACCACATGATGCCAACACAAAGAGGTCCTACAGTTCCAATCCTCTCATCTCCCAGATGCACAGTCCAAGCCAGCTCTGTAGCTTTGCTGGATCATTCTACAACCTCAATCAATACCCTCGCCCAGCAAGAAGCTCTTCACTCCTCCTGGCTGGGTTGGTTTTCAGTGACTCTGCAAGCTCAGTCAACCAAACTCACACCGGGTCATTGCAAAGAAGAGTGGTGCAAGCATCAGGGACGATCTGGGGGTGTGGGGCAGGTGGTACAATGTGCTTTTTTTGGTGGCAATAGGCAGTTAAGTTACTGCTCCAAACTGCACCCAGATGAAGTTCCCAGCCTGTCAGGCCCACAGCTGCTTTGCCAGCACAAGGGCAAGGATTGCAACAAGTGGCCAGCCCTGAGGCTGCTGGTACCGCAGCCAGGAGAGGTAGACTGCCCAGCCTAGAAAAAGAGATAACGGAAAGAAAATAAGACAAAGCTCTACAGAACTTGCCAGTAGCTGGGAGAACGGAGAAGGACTGAATATTCACCATTTCTTCCAGTGCAATATACAGGTGCCATCAAACAAAGGCAGTGGATGGAAGGACTCATAGAATGGTAGGGGTTGAAAGGTACCTCTGGAGATTGAGTCCCGCCCCCCCGCCAGAGCAGGATCACCTAACCTAGGTCAGGCCACACAAGAATGCATCCAGGACTCCTTGCTGAAGGACACTGCTGACACAAAATTTGGAGGGTGTCAATGGAAAGCCAGGCAAGTACTTGGAAGTGACTTGCATTTTTCCACAAGACTTGTGCATGACAAGTAAGCTTCCCAGTCAGAACTATAACAAAAATCAGCAAGGTCACATCACTGCAGGTGGCTGGCACATTCACAGGGACACTCCAGGCATGGTACCTTCAAATCACACTTGAGTAATATGAAAGAAAAGGTGTGACTTAATGGCCACATTAAAAATAATAGTAGTGCATCCTATTCCACACTATTAATTAACACCACATTTCCACAGGAAAGTAAGAGAAGTAGTATACATGGTCAAGTAAGTCCCTTCAAACTCTTAGCTCCTTCACGGAATCCAAAGGGACCTATGGAGCAACCAATGTGTTTGTCCACCACCAAGTGGCAAAGAAAGCCATTGAACATGACACCAAAGCTGAACCATCTTTCCCATGGAAAGTAAAAAAAAAGGCTGTGTCATTATCACAACAAATGTCTAGACACGCACTTTGCCACACAAGAATTAAGTCTCTGCCCTCAAGATCTTACAACTGAAGCAGTACTGAATAAGGAAACAGGAACAAAGATCCCACTGGACAAACCAAACAACTCACAGCACTGCGGCAGGAGGCAAGTGTTGAGCTTCTGGAAGGTCACTGTCAAATCACTTTTTTCCCCCCCACTCCATGGAAATGGGCAAGACCAAGAATTGAGCCTTGTTCTGTTGTGTTACACTATGCAGAACTTAAAGTTGGCAGCAAGGACTATTATCAAGAAGTATGTGATAAAATCCACCATGCAGAGCATAAATCTAATGAAATGAGTTGTACCCCAAGGTAGAGCCAGCTCAAAGGAATGAAACTGCTCAGCTTTAAAAGAGCATCACTAAAAAGATGAAAACAAGATCATCTCATCAGTTAAATTAAGAACGCTGCCACAGAAGTGTCTGTCAGAGCTATAAACATGATGAAAAGCCCTATAAAATGGTACAGGCTGCAGAGTAGCAACAAGCAGCTTCAGCCAGCTGTTTGCCATACACTGCGGCTGAGTTTCAGAGCTCCTCCAAATCATTTCAACCCAGGCATGTACAGGTAGAGCTCTGGAGAGTTTTAGCAATCTGAGAAGTTCTGCATCCATCAGTTTAGAGTCCGCCTTGTTTTCCAAGGTTTCAGGAGCAAAAATAATTACCTTCTTTCCCTTCTATTCCTGTGCTGCCATCTACTAATGGCTGGGCTCTGCAGCTAAGAGACATCTATAAATGGCATGTTTTGAGCAGCCACTGATCAAAGAGCACTCAAAACCAGAGTCATTCCACTGCAAGCATGGGTTCATTCATCAATACCCAAAGCTTGTCATTCAGTGGCTGTTTAAAACAAGCACAATAATAGCATCTTCCATCACTGCTCTGAGACTAATGCTTTTTCCAGTAGAAATACTGACTTTCAGAAGTTTATCAGCATTTGTTGTCTCGTCTAAAAACTGAGAGAATCTAGGAAGATGTAACTTCACATATTGGCTGTTTTCTAGAAGGGTTTAGTTCCCACATTCCAGAGCAACAGATAAAAATGGGAGAGGGATGTAATACCACCTAAACACTCATTCAAGGTGTATATGACTTGGTTTCCGATTGGCACAGACAGATGTTTGTTTGCAGCTTGATTCCTGCAATTCCCAATCAAAACAACATTCTTAATACTGTTAATATTAATTTTAGCTCAAGTTATGAGAGTACTCAAAAGCTTTACTGAATTGAGGTTAAAACAATTCCAGTTCACTGAAATGGTTTAGTGAATGCTGTCCTAACCTTCATTCATCCCTTAAAAAGAGACAGACAAGACAGTAAAAGTCTTTTGGAAAGGCAAGTATCTATAGAGGAGGCCACAGAATATTTCTTTAAAGCTCAGGTATTTTTTTTATGAGCTTAAAGCAGGAATATGATTTGTAGGAATGAGTTTGTGCCTGACAATTTGAACAACTAAACACACCATAAAAAAACCCAAACACTTGTCCCTCTAGACTTGCTTTTGCAGGATGGCCGAGAATAAGCAAGCAACAGGGTAAGCTCAGTATTTTCTTGCAAGATTTTTTTTTTTTTCCACAGCACCTACTCACCCTAGCAATTATTCTCTGTAGAGGCAGAAAAACATCAACTGTTTTTTAACCTCATCAAGTAAGTTAGAAATGCCAGTTATCCGCTACAGAGTGCAAACCAACCACAAGGGGAAGATGAGTAACTATATCCAAGCCAGATAAAACATTACACTAATTGTAGGTTTGCTTTTCTCAGTGGACAGTAACATGGAAAAAGCCTCTTACAATAACTTTCCTTACATTGCTCAAGGTGGCAGCAGGTCTTAGCAATGCCACTTCTACAGTAAAAAGCCCAAAAGCACTTCTCAGCAGAAAAATGCTTTCAGGAAACAAGGAAAAGAACATACTAATGCCATCCCAACCAGAACTGTACCAGCACTGTTAACCACCTCAAACTGACATCATTTCACAGTTGAAGATCCATGGAGGTGTTATCCAAGAGGTTCAAGCAAAGCAAGGAGCGCAAGAATAAATCCAATTATCCTTCTTACAGATTTGCCAAAACCTCTGCTGATCTAGAGCATGATTTTCAATGCAAGATACCACGAAGAAACTGTCCTTTGAGGGCTGATTTTTTTTTTTAATTAAAGTTTCCCAGGAGATACAGAAGAGTGGAATGGGAGCAGTTCATCTGCAGCTTTTATTAATGATTAAGCAAAAATAGAGAAAATATCTTTCTTCCAAGCTACTTTACTTTTTTGTTGTTTTGGTTTGGGTTTGGTTTTTTTTTTTAATTATTAGAGGTCAGCCCTGGGGATCACATTTCTACATGGGTATGGGATTGAGAGGGGTTTGGGAGAGGGAGGATGTGCTCCCACATAAAAAAAAAGTGTTTGCTTTCATAGGACTTAGTGGCAGACCATCAAGATCGAAAGGAATTATTTTGATGCCAGTGGGATTTTACCGTCTTTTGGATTTAAAGGCACCCAGCACCTGGAACAGGCATGGTCTGTCATCTAAAACAAAACAGACACAATTACCAAGACCAAGATCTGAGATAGTTACAAGGTCTCTCAGGCTCCTTACCTCCCATATATCTGGAATAGATGTCCCTGTCAACTGCCTGTGATATTTTGCAAGGGAAGCAGGGTGGAGAAGCTACGTGTTTCTAAAGCAAAAGAACAACTGTTCTCACACTCTCCCTGCATGTACAAGATGGGTGATAGAGGAGGAACAGGGAGGTGGGAAGAGAAGATCCCATGCCTATTCCCATCCCTTTCCAAGTAACCTTCAGGAACAACTTTGTCATTGCCAGGTCTGAGTTGGTCTTCAGGTTCTTCTGGTCTTACTAATATTGAACTAGGCAACATCTCATTACTTTAGAAGGGGCTAAAAATATTTTTGCAGAGATAAAACAAAAAGAAAACTTCAATTAAGCCTTTCCTAATTAAGTGTGTGTGTGTGTTTTCATTCCTGGAATCAAGAGCAGACAGGGCTGTGCATTACCTCCATTAAAATAACAATTAGGAAGGGAGACCTGATGCTAAACAACATGAAAACTTCATCAAACAAAGAAAAAAATGTCAGGAGAGAGAAAGAAGATTGTATCAGCCGCTATCGTAACAATCATAAACCTGGAGAACAGAGATATTCTAACCTCCCTCCTTCAGCAAAGGCAAGTACTACCACGGAGGACAAGTCAAGACTTAGATAAAGCACAACTGCTGCAGTAAGCCTTATGTGCATGCACAAGTAACATCCTCTGTGCATACCAGTAAAATTGGTCAAAGGGGTCTTTTAAGAAGCCTGGAGCTTTTCCTGTAACCCCAAATCTGCAGCCAAATGCTAAGTTGTTGAGGACCCCACCACAAAGTATCGACACATTAAACCTCAACACATCATTTTGACACAAACACTCCCTGTTGTGGTGCAGAGTCTGGCTTCTGAAAGTTCAAGTATTTCTTTTGTAGTTTGGGCTATTTTAAATGGGGGTCATACATAAGGCAAGAGTGCACTCATCTGCACCCTCAGAGAAGACAGGAAAACTAAAGGACTCAAGCTGTGCCAGGGGAGATTCAGGCTGGACATGAACAATTTCTTCCCCACACAGGTTGTCAAGACCTATCCCAGACTACCAAGGGAGGTGGTGGATTCCCCATCCCTGGACAGATCTCAAGGCTGTGGAGCTGTGATGCTGAGGGACATGGTTTAGCAGTGACCTGTCAGTGCTGGGTTAACAGTTCGACTCTGATGATCTTAAATGTCTCTTCCAACCAGAACAATTCTATGATTCTCTGACTTCCTAACCCCCTGTTCGCTAGCAATCATCTCCAGCCCCTTGCAACTTGCCAATAACCATCAGGGCTGTGCTTCACATGCAGTGTGGTCCACATCAAGTCAGGAGAAAAGGATAAACTCTTCCCTTCGTGTTTTCCATTTTGGACTAGTTATGATCTTTACTTATGATCCTTATGAGTCTCCTTCTCTAGAGACTTTGAATACCCACCTGGATCTGTTCCTGTGTGGCATAGCCTAGGTGTTCCTACACTGGCAGGGGGGTTAGACCCTAGGATCTCCAGAGGTCCCTTCCAACACCTACCATTCTATGATTCACATTATAAGCGTGTATTCATAGAATACTCCTGGGTTTTCAGGGGTTCTGAGGCTGAGCGTTGACTAATGTTGCAGGCTCACCTCCCAATCACTCCAAAGCTTGCTGTGTTACAGCTATTTCCCTGCAACTACCTAAGTAAGTGGAAGCAAAACAGACATTGCACACTGGAGGATTTCCCCTCCTAAGGCTGCATCCTTGTGAAAGAGGATAATACAAGGCCATGGGGAAAAACATGGGACTCTCCCCCCTTACAACCTATCACCTGTCCTCCACTTGCTGCTATGCAAGTGTTCAGGGGACTGACAGCCCCATACTCCCAGGTCCTCAGGCAGAAGGGAGGAAAATGAGGAGCAGGATACAAAGAAAGGCAGCTGAACTGGTGCAGTTGCTGTAGAAATGCAGCCACCCCACCCCAGTCACGTGCTGCTGCTACTTCCCTTCCACTGCTCCAGTATTCACATAACCCCAGCAACCCTGCACAGGGCCCTGCACTTGGGTCACAGCCACCGACTGTAATGCTCCAGGCTTGAGGCAGAGTGACTGGAAACTGCACAATAGAAAAGGACTGGGGGGGTTGGTCAACAGCCATCTGAAAATAAGCCAGCATGTGCCCAGGTGGCCAAGAAGGCCACCAGCATCCTGACTTCCATGAGAAAATAGTATGGCCAGCAGGTCTAGGGCAGGAATCCCTTCTACCTAGCACTATGAAAGCTGCACCTCAAATCCTGGGTTCAGTTTTGAGCCCCTCACTCTGAGAAGGGCTTTGAGGAGTTGAAGCATGTCCAGAGAAGGGCAACAAAGCTGGTGAAGGGTCTAGAGCACAAGTCTTGTGAGAAGCAGCTGAGGGACCTGGGGTTTTTCAGCCTGGAGAAAAGGAGGGCCAGGGGAGACACTCTCAGGAACCAGGTAGGGTCTGTCTCTTGTTCCAAGGAACAAGTGACAGGACAAGACGAAGTGGCCCTTCATATTTCAAAACAGTCTTCCACCAAGGGAAAAGGGCAGGGAAAATAAAATAGAGAGCCTTGTCTTACCTTTGAAGTGGCATATTTAACTCATCAAGAAAGCAAATAAATGTTAGGCAGAAAAATCTGAGCCACTCATTTTTTGTCTGCTTAATACGGAGCTGCACTGCAAGGATGGACAAAGCAGACCCATTACTACTGCCAAGTAAGCCTCTGCTTTCCTCACGTGGCGAGTACAGCACATGCACAAAGTTTGTATCACTGCAGAAAGACATCACACAATCAGATTCGGAGGATGACAAGAACCACCAAGGAAAGAAGTCAAGGAATGGAAGCTGTAGTGTGCCAGTATCAGCAAACAGTGCACAGCAGTGAAAAGCAGTAAGAGGGTGAAAAAAGGAAGGGAAGCATGTGGCTCATTTCACAGCAAAAGGACAATTCAGATTGAAAGATGACTACTAGAACTAGTCTAAGAAAGCCCTACACACAGGCAACTTGCACTTGGAGACAGAGGTCCTATTGGGATATGAAGTATCTTCAAAAGTAATTCAAGAGTGTGGAATACATTTTTTAAAGAATTCATCATGCATTGTCTGCTTCAAGGGTAAGGTACAGATCTCTGACTTCCTTTTTCCAGTTGTCTTAAGTTAAGCTAACAAAAGATACAACATTTTGATGTGGGATTTGTCTTAGCACAAAAGGGACTTCTGGGTACCTAGGCACGTCATCTCTGAAGAAGAATCTGTGTGCCCGAGCACTTGGTCACTTTCTGTAATATACACACCAGCAAACTCTAGAAAGGATAGGATACTCCTCCCACTGCATAATCTTACCCCGTTGGAGAAAGGGTGGGGGGAAAAACACCCCAGACAAACCCAAGAGCAGGAGGTGCAAGCTAGTTTTTAGCCACACAGGAGCAAAAATAGTCCTTTTCTCCTTCAAGGATTTCTTAGACTGGTGTTTAAAGACATCGGGGCAGCTGCTGGACAAACTGAGGAGCTGGGTTACATGAGCCAGGGTCAGGGTGAGCAGGCTGGCAAAAATGCTTTCTACTGGGGCTGATGAAGTAAGAAAGGAGATTCGGTTTTAACAATTTTGCTTTCATCTGCTCTAGTGAAGGAATTCTCCACTCCAGTGCCCAAGTAAACACCACCAAGCACTGGACTCCAGGCTCCTGTGATAAGCAAGACCACATTTTTTTTGTATTTTTAAGAACAAAGTTTATATAAATGAAATGTTGAACATTTCCTTATGATCTGCAGTGAAGGAAGAGGTGGCAAAGTATCTTGAAGTTATCCAGCTTTGTTTTCAGCGATAAAGACATCAGCAATGACTTGAATGTGAATCTCAGACAGCTGCACTTTTATGTATACAGAAAAGAGCATGCACGTAAAAGAAGCCTTTTTCACCACCCCTAGGAGAATCAGCAGGACGTGCCAACAGCATTTGGGAGTGTGAAGTACATAAGCACATTATTTAAGTACACTGATTCCATTAAACAGAACCATTTGTTTTCATCTTCTCTGCAAACACATCTGCCTAAGTGCTCCAGCTTTGCAGGGCACACATGGAGTTGGGAGCATTATCTGTGGGGACTGCACACAGTTGGAAAGAAGCAGAGAGATACAGCAGTTGTTAGGAAAAAAAAAGAGGGTAGTCAAGTCTTTACTAGTCTGACAGTTCCTAAATAAAATGTTGCTTCACTGAAGAATGAACATGCTTATCTCTGATCTGCAGAACCCAACTAAAAGGTTACTTTTCCCTTGCCAGAAAAGCATCTTTAGAAGTTTAGAAATGCCTGAACAGAACAGTTGAACCCTGCCAGATGACTTTATGGTAAAACAAGGAGGCAGAAAAACACCTCCTCACACATGAAAAGAATGTTTACAGAAGAAATTTAGAGGATATACATTAAGTGAGATTCTAGTATTCAGAGACATATGTGGCTACCTCGTTATTTTGCAGAAGAGCACACAGACTAAAAACTCAGACTCTGCAGTTAGTTTCTTCCTCCTCCTCAGCTGCTTCTGACTAATGAATATTTTGAACAAAACCCAGCCTGGAATTTCCAAATTCCCAAAACCCACCATTATTAGGCAGCATGAATTGTGTGCACGCAGCTCTGAAAAGCCCAGCAGTTCAGTGCCTATTGGTACGAGCAAGGATCTACAACTAGTTGAAGGACTGCCGAGGAAAAAATCCCCTATGCAAATCATTGCATTTATGTGGTAAACATCATTACACTAACTTTAAAAGTATGGATTTCCCACAAGGAAAAGTTAAAATTATGGTATAATTACAGAACTAAGTCTTTACTTACAAGTCATGTCAGACTAAAATCTTTATCTGTCTTCCAATGCAGAAGTGGTAGTCCAGATGTAGCTATCCCTTCACAGGAATAGTCACGGACAATGTCTTACGATTCCCTCTCGTCAGGCTCGGCAACATCGTGGCCAAGATTTAGATGTCTAGAAGGTCATCGGCTTTTTCTGCCTGCACTGGCTGGTCTCATGCTGTATTACCTCTGAATAAGCGCCTTGTCTAACCAAGAAATCCATACCATTTGCTAAACAAAGTTGGAGAGGAAAATACAGATCTTCATAGTTTTGACTCCAAGAATTGAATCCTTAGAACATAAAAGAGCAGGTGGCGCTGACTTTGTGCTTCCCTTCCAGTAATTTACAGGAAGTAGGAAAATTCAGCATCCTTTGCTTTGTGGACCATCCCCACTGACCCCCTCATCCCTGAAGAATTACACATGGCTAAGCATTCAGAAGGGGAAGCAAAAAAGTAGCTAGTACTGCCTGAATTTAACAGAGTGCTACATGAAATGTACAACTCCTCCTTATTCCAAAGGACATTATCTCTTTCCACAGTACTTTACTGAATCAGGGCCTAAAAACATGCCTGCAGAAGGGTGATTATATTTTGGCAATGTTTTTTGGGGTTTTTTTTAACACTACTAGTGCTCAGCTTCTGCTGTCAACTCCCTGGCATCAAGCAGAGCAATCCAAGAGCTCAGCTTTCCTCCCAGGTATTCAGATTCCTACTCTAAGCATCCCTTTCCTACATCTGCAAGGCAAGTCAATTTTTTTCCTGGAAGCCAGCTATTTGATGAGCCAGGGCACTCTGTTTCTTGCCAGCACAAAGAGAAATGTGCTGGTGTACAGCTAGAGAGGAAAAGAAAAAAAGCCTTTCAGAAGTATTACCCTGGTTCTCAGCATGCAGCACTGAGGTCATATCTAGCTGCGTGTCAGGCAGCCTCAGTAATTCCCAGCTCTGCTGCAAAGCGACATATCAGCCAAAAAACCCTATCATCTTTGGGAAGAAAAGACACCATCAGTACAGATGGATGTTGAATGCTGGTGGTAACTTATACAGCAGATCCTTCTGAAATATGGGCTGCACATGCACAGACATCTCTTGGAGTGAAGGTCTCCAAAAAATCCTTAGTCTGAACTTGAAGTTCAAGACTTAAATGTGATACCAAGAAGTCCAAAATTCTGATAGGAATTTCTCAGATGGACCAGGTTGTTTTAAAATGCATTAGACAGCCTCTAGGAGCAGCAAGATATATTCTGCTGCTTTAGCACCCTTTACAGGCTGGAAAGACTACATCTCAACACAGAACAACATGAACCCAGGAGCCTCTCCACTGCATAGTTAGCTGAGGAGGAATGAATTACAATGGATAATCACAGAGATTTTGGAACTGACTATTCAGAGAACACTGGTAGTGCAGAGTTTCCAAACAAGTCCAGAAACCTGTATCTTACATTTTAATTTCAGGAAGAGACTGTATAGTAAGAGGAACAGAAGAATTAGTGTTTTAACTATAAAAATCATGGTTTACAACAATTTATATAAACCTTCCTTCATCTTCAGTGAAACAGGTTGCCCAGAAAGGTGTGAATGTACCATCCCTCAAAGTGTTCAAGACCAGGCTGGACAGGGTTTTGAGCAACCTGCTTTAGTTGAAAACATCCCTGCCACAGCAGGGTGGCTGGATCCAGGTGATGTTTGTGGTCCATTCCAACCCAAATCATTCTATGATTCTGTGATTGCTTGAAAACAGCAGCAGTGAAGATTTCAACCCAATCTGAAAATATACCATCACTTACAGCTTCAGATTATCCAGTCAGTATTAACTGTCATCAGTTCCACAATTTCTCTGATGACAATTTGTAATACCCAGGCCCTAGGAAAACACCACGTGGTGCGAGAGGACCCCACACCAGCTAAATAACCAAAAGCAATAGGGCAATGCACAAAGTCAATTGGAAGCCGTTGTCTCCAGAACCAGAAAGGCAAGCAGCTAATTAAAACGTTGTGTGGGAGCCTGCATGAAGTGTAAGAGAGTGCTGGGCCACAACAGGCTTTGGATGTGTGCCCACATACAGGCACACACTATTTAAAGCAACAACAGTTTTTGAGAAGCAATGTAGCATTCGTACCTCCTCAGCCTACTCCAGAAAAAACATCCCCTTCCCTCAGCATTTTATAAGCAGTCTTTAGACATCGCTATGGGTTTCCAATTTTCTTGTTTGACTCAAGGGATTATTTTAGATTTCAGAGGTCAGACTGATCAGAGCAGGAAGAACAAAAACAAATGAAAACCACTTATCCTTTAGTCCACATCTAAAGATCAAAAAGAAGAAAATCAGCTTACAACACAAACCACTTGCTTCATTAGTCCTCTCGTGGGGAAGCTAGACTTCAGAAAAGGTGGGGATCTGGACAAAACCCACCACTTACTCTTAGAAACCTGCATGAGATTGACACCCAGAATGTGCACAGGACAGTCCAGAACATGTTTACACCTTGGCAACGATGGTCTCCTAGCTATTACACAACTGCTCCCTTCCCAGTATTACTTACCGAGCGATACTCATAATAGATTTTGTCATATTCAGTGCCTCCAATTGTGATTTCTGGAATGAAGCGAGGGATGGCTGCAGGATCCAGCACTCCATCTTTGTCCTGAACACTGAGGGGAAAGGAAGAAGGAAAAGACAGACAGAGGAGCCATTAGCCTACATTCCTCCCCAGTGACAGCAATATCAATTCTAAGTTCAACCATATATTAAGAGAACTACCTCTCAAATAATATAACCCCAGGTTTTGGCTCTTTCCCAGTCTTGACAACTACATAGTCCTTTTCCTCAGACAGCTACTGTGTTTTTATCCCCTGCCTCCAGTTTGCTCCTGCTCCAACGTCTCCCTGCTTCTCCATTGCCTCCCCCAGATTTATTCCTATATAAGCAAGGCAAACCCAGTGGTTTTATTCAACCAGACACTATCTTGCCATACCAACTTCATTTAATTGCCTCCTCTTCAATTAGTTTTCACAAAAGAACCCTTCACAAGGATTAAAGGTGCTGCTCTTCCTCAAATTCCCATCCTAAATGGATCAGTCACTGGGTTTGGAAGCAAGCAGTGCATCCAGCATCCTGCCTGGGAGTAGCTGGGGGAAGTCTGCTGCAGCAGCTGTAATCACAGATACCAGGGTTCACCAGAAATCCACACTGCACGGCACCAGTGCTTTCAAACACCCCCAATTTCAAATGTCTGGGAAACTGCTAGAAAGCCACCTTCTGCATACTGGTAATATACACAGATCAACAGTGCCACCTACGTGTAGCTGGGGAAAAATACATCCATGGCAGTCAACAGCAACCACATTCTAAACCCAGCATCTGAAACTGCAAATTGTGCTGTTTCCAGTGAATTTCACTTCTTTGCAAATATATTTCATATACATCAAGCATATCCCCTGAGTGAAGTTAATCGTATTTGAGCAATTTTTGTCCCCCAAATCACAAATTTTGGGACATTGCCTCACAGCACTGAACAGTTTTAACAAACGAACTGATCTGCTGATGCATCCTGACACGCACACTGTAAATTATCCTATTACAGACAAATTAGTAAGGAAATACAATTATCAAGTAAAAGCTGAGATCAGAAAAGGTAAGAATAAATGCCCTTTTACAAGACCAAGATGAACTCTAAAGATGCTTTCTAGAAACTACATTATCTCCACATACATTAAATGCATATTTCAGATACTGGTAGCCAGGAAAACAAGCCCTCCTTTGCCTCCTTACCAACACAGCAAGAGCTCTTTTCATGACATGTTAGCACTAGCCCTCCTGGAGCTGCTCCCAGCCTTCATACTACAGGACAGCTTGGAATAACCAAGCTGGGATCAAAGAGCTTGCCCAAAACAATGATTTGGTGATGCAACCAGTTGTATTTCTGAATCACAACATAATTCAGGAAGGACAACTTTGCACCTGCAAAGCTCCCTCTCTTGGGGTTCTGCTGAGAAGGAATCAGTTCTATTACAGGATCACAGCATGGTGGTGGTTGGAAGGGACCTCTGGATACCATGTAGTCTAACCCCCCTGCTCCAGCAGGGTCACCCAGAGCAGGCTGCCCAGGATCACAGTGTCCAGCCAGGTTTGGAATCACTCTAGAAAAGGAGACCCCACAACCTCTCTGGGCAGCCTGGGCCAGGCTCTGGCACCCTCACAGCAAAGCAGCTTTGCCTCATGTTCAGATGGAAGCTCCTGGGCTCAAGTCCATGCTATTTAAAGTTATTACCCACTGCTAATTAACCTGGAACTAAAATAAACAGAGCCCAGGAGAAAGCAGCTCCTCATACAGTCTGTCCAGCAACCACACTAACACTATGAGCTTTAATCTGCATTTCAACTGGGCAGAGAGCAGAGGCAAGTGGTGGTGAAGACAGCAAGCTTAGAGTCTTGAACTGAACAGGACCATGTGCAGGCAATGATCAAAGACCTTGATGAGCTCAGACTTAACAGCACAGGCTGGGGAAGATCCACCTATCTATCAGTAACTAAACATCTGTATCCCTTCCCACAAAAATGGGAGAGTCTGCTCTCTGCTGAGTAGCAGATGACGATCTGGACCTTACAAATCTGTAGAAGAAATCAGGTAACATTTGTCCGGGCATATGTGAAATACAACTTGACACACAAAGCGAGTCCATTCTACTCAGCCAGTCTGCAGTTAATCCACTCCATGTATCTCAGCCAAATGGCAATTATAGAGGACAATTACCTCTCTGCCCATGGCAGGAGGGTTGGAACCAGATAATCTTTAAGGTTACTTCCAACCCAAACGGTTCTATCCTACCATGAATTCCCAGGCACAATTTACTTAGTGGCCAAGATGGAAAACCTTCAGCTCTTAAAAATTCTTCACTCTCTCAACCACCCCCTCCAGAGAAACCACTGCACAACAACAAAAAAAAATGCAAACTTAACAGTACCAAAGACAGCTTCTCCAGCTTCAGCTCTGCATCCTTCTTAATACTTTTAAGTATTAACTAAAAGCACCACCCAAAGACACCTGCCACAACAATGACTTTAACCACAAAACCACAGTCACTTGCCAGAACTAATTTACTGCTCAGCAGGAAGCATTTAAGGGCACCTTTTATGTTTCCTTAGTTTTCTCTCTCCCCCAGCAGAAAATTATCACTATTTATTATTTTCTGGCATGTAACCATATTTTCTCAGAGCAGCTCTCACCCTGCAGGAGCACAGCTTCCCAGGGTGTGCTTTACCTACCTGTAAGATCATATGACATTTCAAGCATAAATGACTGCGTGGTCCTAATACTGCAGTAGCATTACTCACAAGTAACTTTGTGTTATAGATAGGTAGAAAATAAAAGCCACATCCCAAGATTGCATACCACAACTAACATCAGAAAGTCCTACAGAATCACAGAATTGTTCTGGTTGGAAAAGACTTTTAGGATCATTGAGTCCAACTATAAATCCAGCACTGCCAGGTCACCACTAAACCGTGGCCCTCAATACCACATCTACATGGCTTTGAAACCCCTCCAGGGATGGAGGCTCCACCTCTGCCCCAGACAGCCT
>JAAGNO010012294.1:0-16729 GCA_033439905.1 Ceryle rudis | reverse complement strand
CATTTCCCCCCCCCCCCCCCCCCCCCCCCTTTTTTTTCCTTTTAATTTCCTTGACTGGTCATTCCACCCTTTGATTGCTTGATGTAAAACATATGCTGTGCTTTCATATTGTAGCATCTTGGAACACTGCTTTCTATTAATATTCGTTAACTTGGCCTTTCTTTTCAACTTTGTCGCATCTCAGCCAGATTATGTCACTGCACGGTTAGGTGTGCTTCCATGCCAAGGTTGAAAGATTGGGAAAGGACTAGAAGAAGAAATATTTGAGAGAGAATAATTGTGTTACACTGACAGATGTGCAATGTCCTTAACTACTGTTGGTAATAATGATGAATGTTATATAATCTAGTACTCCAAATTGGTGCACAAATCAATTAGAACAGGTCCACAGTCATTAGAACTGATTTATGTAATGAAATAGGTCAGACTTTACTGATTCCTGCCCCCCCCTCCAAGTTTAAGATGCCTAAGACAGTGATGGGTTTTTTTTGTTTTCATCAGAATGACACTGACTGATGAAATTGCAGAGAACTCAGTTTACTGGTTGGCCCATGTTACTTGCACTAGCTGTGCACTGCACATGTTGAAATACTAAATATCTATTAATTAAACAAAAATAAAGGTTGAAGTCTTTAAGAAAGTGTCAGAATAGTCTGAACATGATTTTTCTATTTTCAATACCTTAAATGGCAAGTAACACTCTTGATAACAAATTAAAAAAATCCAACAAACACAACACACAAAAAAGCTCAAACAACAAAAAGAGACTGGAGCACTAGTAAAACACTGAATACTGCTCAGAAAATAACATGACTTATTCTCATACTTGGAATTTTTCTAGATCTTTATATCTCATACTTTCATTAGCCCTTTCTAACAATTTCTTCTATTGGCATTGCTTTTCCCTATCAACGTTTATTCTGAAAATCTGCTATTGATTACCTTATATGTAACAAAGAAATATGCCATTATTTCTTCAGTTACTCAGATACACAAGCTGTGGCATAACTCAGTTGTAAGATGCAAGTTAGACACAGATCTGCTTGATTCATAACTGCCTTATTCTAATTTTATGCTGATGTACCTTCACTGACTTTAACATGATGAATTAGATTCATAGAGCAAGGGATATTTCCACATTTTATTTAAAGATTTACTCTGCCTTCCCTGTCATGTATGAAAACTGTGCTAAATTTAGTGACCCTTTTTTAATATTCAGGAGATAGGCAAGAACTTGTTCAGCTGGTTCTAAGTAGAAGAATTTTGTGCCCATCTGATCTGTACTTCTTCCAACAATGATGGTTAATTTTTATGTGATTAGCCACTGAATAACATTTGTGAAGAACAGGACCCTTTGTGAACCGTGAATGCTTAAGTTGTTTCAAATCTCTTTTCTGTCTATTGGACACACGTGTTGACCTGATACATAGATCTGAAAACTTTAGGAAAGTACTTGAATCTGAAAATACTGAATGTCTTGAAAGAAATGAGAAATTTTGACTGCCAGAATTATGGTATTTCTGTGCTGATTACTACTACATGTTGATTTACTGGACGTTATTCCCGGAAATGGTTTCCCCAGAAGTGAGATAATGGCCATGACAGCCAATATGGATCAACTAATACTGTTACATCAGCCTCCACATTAATTTTACACATTTCCAACAGTTTCTGAAAAACATCCTTGCCCTCTAGCTCTTCATAAGTCATGTATCTTTACTGATTTGTAATTATGGGCTCTCTCTGGAAAAAAAAAAAGATACTACTGTACATCTTTCTTAGCTCTTTATCCCATTGCAATACATCATTAAACTCTTTTATAGCATGTTATTTATTATGCTATGCAAAGTCTGTGGCTCTTAGGAACAGCCTTAAAGGATTTATATTTAATTTATATATGTTTTTACTTTTATTCTTTTTTTTTCAGTTGGTTATGCCCTATTTTAAATGATTTGAGGAAAAAATACTGCTCGTTATAAAACAGATACCCTCAGGAATTCTAGACCATTTAGCCTTTTTCCCCTGTTATGTTTCATCAGATTTTAGTTATCTCCCAGAGAGCAAGGATTTCATAGATTAAAACAGCAATTGATTTTTTTTTAATTTTTTTTTTTTTTAATTTATCCATTCCACTGAAATACATTATGTGTCTCCAAAGAAACTAATAAATTATAGACAAAGCAAAAGTTAAAATTAGATCTGAATGTGGTGTAATGCCCAAAGGAAACTGTTTGGAAAGGTTACAAGCTGTCAAAAAACAATTTGTATGGTTAAAAGCCACACGGTTAGATGCTGTTAATGGAGTATCTGTAATGATTATTTAGGCATTGGTTGCTTATTATGTCTTTGAGGCAGCTATTCACTGTGCTACTTTGGAGGCCATAAAGACCTGTAATTCAGCACCTATTATACGGAAGAAGTGTGTGCAAGAATGCACTGTACCACATCAAACAAACCTCTCCTCTCTATTCTCTAGATTTTTAATCATCTTTCCCTCTTGGAATTATGGTTGATGCTGATTGTGAGAATAAAGACTAGTTACTGTAGTGAAAGGATCATAAAGTCAATCATGTGGATAAAATTACTTAGCAATTCAGCCAGCTGGTCTCTATTTGGCTTCACTTCAGTTCATTAGTTTATGGGGAGAATTCGCTCCACATTTAAAGAAAGCAAAAACTGCATAAAAACTGGTTTGTAATTAATTGCAGCTTTTTATATAGAAATAAAATTGCCAGGTGAATGTGCCCATTGGGCACTCATTTTTGCGTACGTTTTTTATCCATCGTAAAATAACTTCATTTTCTACTTACAACCTGTTCTGGATACAGGTTGTTCACCCAGAATCCATCTCCTTTTCTTGAAAATGATTCTTTATATGGTGTAATACTTGAAGAGTTTTCAAATCACAATATTTGCTAGAGGAGCAGACAACTTTAAACAACTTAGAGGCCGTTTGGAAGCATGGTTGCATAATTTTGGCATTCTGTGCCAGTGCTCTCATGCAGGTGATTAGGTGGCACTGAATAACCATAAACATATGTTTAAAGTGCTGTACATCATAAGCATATTGTGGTTTGCATGCTTTATAAGAGTTAAATAGCTAATGTTAATTACTATTGTGTTTAACAGAGCCAGAAATAACAAATGTACCATTCTGCTGGTTTTGAGACCTTTTATGAAGAGCCCATAAAAGCAGCAATGCAACTGGGGAGTTTGTACATTTCTAATCTCTTAACAGGATATCCAAAATGAACCCAAATTACTCCCAGATCCTTCCATGTCTAACCATACAAGCTAAAGAGGTCATTGCCTGTACATTTGTACTAGCAGTTACACTGCACTGCTAAAGAAAAATGGTATAAAAAGGTTGTCAGAAATATATTTGTAACAAAATTTTATAACTACTGAAAGGAATTTATTGTTTATAAGGCCAGACTGAACGCCGATGCAGTAACTTGCCACGGAGTAATAGCCTTTCTTCGAAGCAGTCTATACACAGAAATTATTCTCTGAATAAACTTTGATTGATAAAGAGAGAAAGAGAGTATTGGGGTGGAGTTATGACTCTTGGTTACTCTCCTACTTATTTGAAATGTGGAATTGTAAGAAATTACAGTGTTTCAAGCTGTTTTCAGTGTACAGTTAGGTCAAAGCAGATTTTAAAACACTGAAATTTCTTACTTTTCCACATTTCTCCCATTTCCATGTTTCCACAAGAAATTGTCCTACAAAACAAACCATCCATATTATTATTATTGTGAGATATGGATACATGCTGTCTTCATCTTAAGGGATGAATATTATTTAATGGATTAGCACTTCCCAGTGGAAGATATTCCTCTGGCAATTTTACAGCTGGCTATTGAGTTCCTGTTGTGCCTCCTGTGAGCGTATTAAGCTGGCAGAACTGATTGATATTCAGGAAGGTATAGGGCATCTTCTGAGCTCTAGGAAGGTTTCTGTATAATTCAGGAACTCTGAAATTCCTGAGGCAGTGTAGCTGTGTCTTTTAGACTTGTATAATTATTAAATGCATTATTTGCTTATACAAAGGATTACTTAACATAATTTAGCCATGGAAAAGATAACAGTGAAGTTCATACTCCCGTTCTTCTGTTTATTACCAGGAATGCATTTCTTTAGTTAATTCACATTTCTTTCAGCTTTGTGTAGTAAATATTACTCGCATAAATGGCAAGTTTTGACATTGTTAACAGTTATAATTTCATTTGTTTTTTCTCTTCTTTGATAGGTAGATACCAGAGCAGAAAGGAATGAAAGAATTGGTGAAGCCAATATTGTCTAGAGGATACTGGAATCTTAAAATTTAGAAAAATTAAAATGAGACGGCTTTCATAAGCCTTGCTTAATACTGCAAAGTGAGAATAGTCTATGGAAAGCTTAGTATTGGTCCTACTGGAAATACATTATATTATGAATGAAATTGTTTGTTTTAATATCAGGCAACTGCACAAAACACGGAGATGTCATTAGCATAGAGAACATGTAAACACAGGTGCCTATTCAAATTTTTATTGTTATTTGCCAGAGTAGATATCATGAGAAAATGGAATTGGTCCCAGGCTGAAATCTGGACTAGCACATATAAGAGCTTGTGTGATGTGTTTATTCCTAAATAGCTGCTTGACTAAAGCATGTTCTTTCCAGATATTTATTTATATTTGTTTGGTTGATGACATTTCATGGAAATGCCTGGGAGACCTGGAGTACTTGCCTTGCGTTCCACTGATGTTTTTCTTTCATCTTTTTCCACTTACTTCCATTCTATATGTGGTCTACAGAAAATCCTTCAGGACAGGGCTTCGGTAGCCCTTCTTCCACTTTTCTCGGGAAGGGAGAGATGTGGATGGTGACAGCAATTTAGGATGGGAATGTTTCTAGTAAAACTCATCATTGCTTTTGTTTATGAGTAGTATAAGCACGGAAGGGTCCAATAGTAGCAGAAAAGAAATTCTATAGTTACAACTACATCCCAAATCTGTTTTAGCCTACCATGAACTAGAGAGACCCAAATTACAGTTGCCTTTATGGACCTATTCATCCTCAACTCATTGTAGATGCTCACTGTATTAGAAGAGACAGAGGCTGCAAAGGCATACTATTAGTGCATGGGAATTTTTAACTCCCCATACAGTAGTTAACTACTGTCATCTATTCCAGTTATTGACTGTTCAATTTCCTTAAGTTTATTACACGTCTTCATTTCCTGAATCATCAGAGAACACTTAATTACAGAAAATGATTACGTAAAACATTTAGCAAGCAAGCCACCTCCTTCTGTTTTACTAAATACTGAAAATAGAAATCAATGGTTAAAATGTATGCATTCATATATACAATTCTTTAAAAATACTTTTATTAACAGAAATGTAATAAAAGAATCAATAATGAGCCCTGATAACAGATTGTATGATCAGCTAGGTGTAGATTAAGTCAGAGATGCAAAGACAAATTGGTCAACATGCTGATAGGATTGAAATTATATTGTAGCTAACCATAACAAGTTTTCCAATGCAACACTGAGAGTTAATTTTTTTTAAGTATAACATGTTGGCCTTCTGTGCAATACTGAGGCATGTTTACTTCAAATAATACTCCAAACAAGCATGTTTTTATCATCATACTTAATAATATTATGATGGTTAATACTAAAGAGATCTTCATGAGATTGAGATTATTTATTTCACATAACAGCACATGCTGAAAGTATATATGACCAAAATTAAGAATATTTGGAGGGTTTGTAAAAGTTTACGTGACATCTTCTTTTGCAAAACTTGGCTTTAGTTAAGTCTAGACTCTATTTGATGTGGACTTTATCATTTGATAAGATACGTGGAATTAAAGATATACTGGTAATCAGAATAGGCAAAAATGTTGAGTAGAAGGCCCTACAATTTATTTAATAAATGAAAAAAATATGGTATCATATATTCATGCTCAACTTCTATGTCATTAAAAAAAAATAGATTTGGTGGAGAAGAAAGGTCTGAAAACAGAGATTTCTTGATTAAGCTACAAAACTAGCAAGTCCTTCTGAATTAATTTTAGGCAGAACTTTAAGTGTTGTCTTGAACTAGGTCTTCTAGAATTAGGAAAAGTTACAATATATATATAAGAGAAACCTAACTACTTTAACAAATAATGTTAATTACATGTAATGTTAATTAACATTATTAATTACATGTTAATTCAATGAAATTGCACATACTTATTCCTGTAATGTAATACAGTGTATTTGTTATCAGTATGTTTCAGTGATTTGGGACTAGGGCTGAAATGGAATTTAGTTTTGTTTAATTAAGAAATTTAAAACCACGAGAATAAAAAATTACCTCAACAGAGTTTCAATTTGTCTGGTAGTCAGTTACAAAGAATCATCAGTACCAAATGTAGCCACTTCAGAAACAGCAGTATTGAAATAACATGTTTTTACTAACACTTCTGTTTGTGCTCAGTGGTTGATTTGAGCATTGAAGCAGGACTATCAGAATGCCTCATAGCAGGAGATGTCTGCAGCATATAGCACTTGATTCAACTAGTTGCTGCGCTAATGGACAGTAATTTAGAGGTAAAAAACAAGTCACTTGCAAGACAGAGCCTGTAGTCCTAATAATAACCTAGGTTGAGAAGTCTTTTTTTTTTTTTTGGGTTTGTTTTCATATAAATTTGTTGCTCAGAATTTTAATTCTAGATGTTTTATTTTGTGGAGACAAAATACAGAAAATATACCCGAGGCTCTTTTCTTTATAATACTGATCAAATACATTATGTCAACTTTTATTGCTTATTTATTTATTGCTTTCTGAAACAAGTGAAAATGTCAGCAGAATCCAGTGGAGAAGTACACTGTTCAAGAAGCATGCATAAAGCACTTAGGGTATAGGAAGCCATTTATTAATGCACCAATATAAGCAATGGCTATGAGATAAAAGAGTTTGACAGGGTTAGGATCATTTCACTTTGAGATGAAACATAGAGAGTGATAACTAGGCAGCATGAGCTTAGGCAACTGAGCAGAAATTTCTAGACTTTTAAAAATTTTTTCTTATTTTTCTGTATTTCTAGAAAAGTACATATTTGAACAAAGAACATATGTACTGAACAAGTCAGACTGAAGGCTTACACAGTCCACTTGTGTAGATCTGGGGGAACTTCTGTTTTTACTGCTTTTTCTACAATTTGTAGCAAATATGTTCACAAGTTAATGTAAGACTGTAATGTAAAGTTTATGCAATTAAAGACCATAAGAGAGTTTATAGACCATTCATCATTGGATATGGATCATAAACTATGAGTTTCAGAAAATAAGGAAGGAATTCATTTGTAGCTCACTGTTGCCTGAAGCCTACCTAATGAAATCTTTCTTAGTCCTAGAATTAACTGAGTATCTAGCTGAAAAGCATTGAATATTCACTGGGTATATTAAACTCGAAAAGGTAGAATAAAATTTTGCATACTCACAGGGGTTCAGTTCAACCAAAATTAGATAGCTCTCATTCATTAGTATATTCAAAAGGAGTTGAAACTTTAAAATTCCAAACTGTCAGCTCCCATCATTTCTTATGACAGCTGACTGACTGTAATACACACAAGCCATACTAACTGAAAAGCTGTTAATGAATACAATTGTGGGTTTTTTTAAACCAAGGGAAGAGAACACATTAGCCAGTGCCTTCTGGATATGTGTTGTGATGCAAAATGGATTCTCTACTGATCTTGCTTGGTCTTACCTGTGTAGCACAGCATTGGCATGAAGAAATTTTTTTTTTTTTTGTTGAAGAGACAATTTTTTTATGCTATTTGTGCTTTCTGACTTTGATATGCTGTATGATATTGCTTCAAAAAATAAATACAAATCAGAGAGAAGTATTTTTTTAAGAATAAAAAATTATTCCTAAAGTTCTGTATGTAAATAGTGTACTCTTTGGATCTCATTTTCTCAAGAGTTATCTTCATCGTTCACTGAAGTCAATTGGGGAAGTATTCAGTATGCTAGAAATCAATCACACAGTAGTTGTAAACCCTAATTAATCCAAATTAATTTCCTATATTTGTTTTCTCCCCTTTTATTTTTATGGTAGAACTCTAGGAACTTTAATTTTTATTTTTCTTTACCAAAGGTTATTGGTGTTTGTAAAGTGGAAGAAACATTGTGTTTCTTTAAGTTGGCTTTTGTAGTTAGAAGAGAGAGCTCTTGAAACTTCAGAAAGTTGAGAAGATAGTTTCCAAAATGGTAGGTCTCTGCTATGAGTAGCCTTTTTGACTCTAAAGGCAGCATGGCTTTCACTTGGCTGGATCGTCAAGCAGCCTGCATACTGTCAGTCAGTGACACCATAAGCTAAACCGTCTTTCCATGTACCGGAAATTGCTTTTAAAATTTATTGGATTTTTTTTTTTTTTTTTTTGTATTAGTAAAAAGAGCTATTTTTGTAAATTCTGCCAGTAATATAAAATTGTATTTGGTGTCTGTCTCTCTAAAAGAAGGGCTGTCATACATGGATCGTGCAATGGTCTTCAGTGCCTGTGACATGAAACAGATACAGCAGAAGAGGAGGCAGAAATGGTTTGTTTTCTGAAAATAAGAGGATTGAAATATGGTAAAATCTAGATTCTGTTTTATCCTATGCCTCTGGTTGAGTATAAGAGTCTAGTGTACTTACCTACTGACTTTATTCCTCATTTTGTGGAGCGGGGATGCCTTATCAAGTCTTGCAATCCTTAACTGATTTTGGCTTTTAAAGCACTTTGAAATGCTTGGACAAATAAAAGCTTGTAGCAATGCAAGTTATTATTTATTGGAAATAAGACCACCAAATTATGATCTGATCTCTATTTCATACCAAAGTCCTTTCAGGACTAGGGGAAGAAGGGATACTTTAAATCACAATGAAAGAGGCTGGTGCTAATTACCGACAGGTGACATACTTTAAGATGCTGAAATACTGCCCGCATCAGGGTTTTAGAATTTGTTAACTGCCAAGCAAACCCAGTACAATAGGATCTCATTATCTTTAAACATGCTGTATGAGTTCAGTCAGAATTAGAGTTAGGGTTCAGATTCAAGACCAGCAAAACTAGAAAGTTTTCTTGATAAATTTCAGGCTTACTAGCTGTCGACTTCAAGTTTAATTCTCTTTCACTTTAAAGTCTCATTAACCTTCGTAATCTCAAACACTTTCAAGAAAATTTGAATTTGAACTGATGAATAGATTTACGTTGTTCATTTGATGTAGCACAAAAAATGGTAAGAATAGGCTTAAATCTGTGCGTTGAGCTGGAAATCTCTTAAGCCCCTGAAAATTCAAAGTGGTTTACATAGGTCCAACTTCTGATAATTGCTGTTATCTGAAACAAATGCTGCTTAATTTATACATATTTTTTTACTCCATCCATTCATGTTACGTGGTTTACTGGGTGACAGCTGGCTTATCATTCTGTAAATTATAACAATAACTTCTGGTTAGGGATAAAAAACTCTAAAAAAGGAATCTTCAAAGGGAAAGAGTCCTCTCTTTTTGTTGTTATTCAAAGACATGGCAAGACTTGGAAGTAATCTGGAAACTGCCTATTACATTTACTTTGAAATCTCCATGATTCCACTTTCTTGGATTGAAGAAGTCACCACTGTTAGTACTGTGGAAAAACTCAATTTACGTTAAACTCTAAAATTACATGGTGGAAAACCCAATTCAGCTATGAGCTTTGAAGCTTGCATGTTCTTTTTTTTTTTTTGTGTTGGTGCCTCTCTGCACAATATATTATTCCAAAAGCTTTTCTAAAAAAGCAATTCAAATAGCATCAATTTTTTCTAAAATGCTTGTTAACATATTGGGCAGAAAGTTTAATGCTGAATTTTGTTTTCAGACTTCATTTCAAAAAATATCAGTAGTAGGCTTTGTTTTCCTTATTTATAATCACTAAGAACATCTCAAAAACTAAATAGTTTTTGAAAGTTCAAAACAGAGCTTGTAGTCTGAATGTGTATAGCTATCTCATGGATTCAAACTTACCCTTTTCTTTTATTTGGCTTTCCTAGATATACTTAAAGATCAAAACCATATGCTTTTCCAGGTGTGCTTGTGAGCAGGCACCACTGATGGGGTTTTATGTAAAGAGATAAAAATTCTGTGCATGAGCTGTCACAAACTGTTTGGCTGAACAAAGTCACTGTTACTAAAACACTGCTGATATTCTTAAATGGAAATGCAATGAGAAACACCTGTATGAAAACTAGATTAGTAGAATAGAAAATCATCATGGTTTCAAGGTCAGAAGTAAGTAAATAAGATGGTTCAGGGAAGGTCAAATAGTATCCATGTTCTCAAGTGGTGATGAAAACTTCAGTTGCAAAGAGTGTAGAAACAGGTGTGATTGTTGTAAGGCAGTAGAATGGTGACCTTTGCTTTAAACACAACATTTAAAATTCTGAAATCAAGAATGTTGTACCGGAAAAGCATAATATTATGGTTACTCCTGCTACTTTATCAGCCTGGATAGGTGGCAGGGTGCCTGTATAAACACAAAGGAAACACTTCCCCGCTTTGCCTTAGCACGTAAAAGCCATACAGCCCTCAATGAAGTATGGTATAGAGCTACATCATCCAAACAGGTGCCCTGGATGGCACTGGCCCTTTTATTCACTGCTTTTTTTTCTGAGCACATGTAGAAAGCTGACACAAAACAAACAATGCAGTTTGGACTCATATGGCATTGTATGACTGGAAAGTGAATTTATCACATAGTGCGATGGATCTCTTCACCCCCCTGCTTTCGTGCTTCCACAAGTGTAACACTTCCTTTGTGTGACGGATTAATGCTGATAGGCTTTATGGAAAGCTGTTCAGAAGTGCTATTTAAATGAAGAGGATGAATGATGGCCACATGAAAACAGAACACGAGGAAGATTTCTAGAAAAATTAATAGTCAATTTTGTTCAAGGGATATTTCTGTGTTTTGGTTTTGTTTTTTTTTTTCTGTATAATTTGGTGATGACTGATCTAGCAGGAAAAAAAAAAATAAAGAAAGTAAAGACCACTGGAAAACATAATACTGAGGTCCTTAATTGAGTGAGGCAGAGATTCTCTATTCACTTCAAAGTTTAAACAGAGGCATATGGCAAAGATTGGTTCACTACTGAGACTAACAAGTGGGCACTGTTCTGCTACCTTTAGCAGCAGCGGGAAGAGAGGGGAAATAACAAATGCAGACATGCCATAAACAAGCCCAGGGGATTACAGGGGAGTAATCTGTAAGAGTAGTCTAAAACACATCTATACATTAACCTTCTTTATTTCCTTGCTGCAAAGGAGGACATCTAATTATAAATTATAAACATGGGAAAATGTCAGACCAACAGTACTGCTAGAATAAAGAATATTTTTTATTATTATTTTTCATAAAGCTCCTCATAGCTTGATTCCTTGCTTGTATCAATTGAAATTTTAAATTAAATACCAATATACTGTCATTTGTTTGTTTGGGTTGTTTTAAATAGTAACTGTGTGAGATTTATGTAGTAAGGGAACCAGTGAAAAGGAAACCAACTCACGTCAACTTCCTTTCTATTTAAAGGAAGTTATTTCTTGATCTCTCTAAGTTTTCCATTAATGTCCCATCCATACTACCCCACACACACCTTCCCATGTATTTCCTCGTTTCATATGATGATGGAACAGAAAGTAATTTCAAACATGTAGGTCAAGATAAGCACAACCAACAGGTTGAAGGAGGTGATTCTTCCCCTCCAGTCTTGTGAGACCTCATCTGGAGTACTGTGTCCAGCTCTAGGGCTCCTAACATAGGAAGGACATGGATCTGTGAGTGAGTCCAGAGGAGGGCCATGAAGAAGATTGGAGGGCTGGAACACCTCTCCTCTGAAGACAGGCTGAGAGAGTTGGGCTTGTTCAGCCTGGAGAAGAGAAGGCTCTGGGGAGACTTTATAGCAGCCTTCCTGTACTTAAAGGGGGCCACAAGAAAGATGAGGAGGGACTCTTTTATCAGGGAGTGTAGTGATAGGATGAGGGCTAATGGCTTTAAACTGAAAGGGGGTAGGTTTAGATTTAGATAAGGAAGAAATGCTTCAGTCTGAGGCTGCTGAGATATTGGCACAGGTTGCCCAGAGAGGCTGTGGATGTCTCCTCGCTGGAAGCGTTCAAGGCCAGGTTGGATGGGGTTTTGAGCAACCTGATATGGTGCAGGGTGTCCCTGCCCATGGCAGGGGGGTTGGAACTTGATGATATTTAAGGTCCATTTCAACCCAAACCATTCTATGTTCTAGACAGCCTGTTCTCTTTTCCTTTGCATTAGTGAAAATCAGGAACTATAGTACTTGCTTCAGCAAACTCATTCCACTGTCACAAACTACTGTGAGAATGTAAAGAATGAAGGACTTATGTCCTTTTTATTTATTTAATTTTTTTCATTGATGAGTTAGGAAGAACTCTTACAGTTGTATCTTCAACTATTTTCATGGCCTGTTATATACTAGTAACCATTGCTCTGAATCCAGAATCTGATGCAGAAGTGTTTGGTGGCAAGGTGTAGTTAAGACCTAAAACTTTGGATCTAATCCTGTTCAAATCATCTCAAAGCAAATCTGAATTGTAGGAACAGTAAATAAGGCATTGAAGTGTATTGTGAGTTTACTCACAATAAAACTGACACCAAAAAGGTTGCTGGAGTTCAGAGACAGAAACTTAGAGGATTGCTCAAGACATTCACAGTTTGCCCAACTAAAGTTTTTGAAGAGAGTACCAAAAATTTGGGAGAGAGGCTATTACTTCTTGGTTTAGAAAAACCTAAACAACCAAAGAAGAAAACCAATTGAGGGCTGCTTATTCCATTATGTTGTATTACATTCTTATTTTCTCCTTTTGAGACCCGTGGAACAGGACATTTTATCTTACATGGTACTGCAAGACAAATCCTGAAATTGTAAGTATAGCAGTGCTTCCACAAGTGAACCAGAAGTGTATCACAGAGAAATGCTGCAGTTGCTATTAAGCGTTTACCAGAGACATTATTTGACTGTAATACATTGTTTCAGCAGTTCTGAAGAAAATTGTTTCTGGCAGGAAGAGCTGGGTGTCACATCAGGAACAAATATTTGACATTTTCTTGTTTCCATCATGCCTTGTCAGTATAGTTTTATAAACATCCATGAAGTTTTGCACACAGAAAGGATAAGAAGGAACACTAATGATAGAGTATTCACTGAATGGATGTCACATGCTAGAGTTTGTACTGCAGTAGAATTTGGAGACTCTTGCCAGTAAGAAATGGTGTTACAAAATTAAGTTTTAGCTCAGTATTGTTAATGGTAAAATTACAGTGTGTCAATATACATAGCATCACAATAATATAACAACTTTAGTAATGAAACGCATATCTTTTTCTGCTGGCAAGTAATAATTTCAAATACATTTTTGACACAAATTTGTTTATTTCATTATTTAATACCACATATTTTGTTAGAATTTTGTTGTTGCAGTTATAACTGCATTTTTTGCATGTACATTCATTCAGTGTAGAAAGCTTGTGCTTTTATCCTGGAAGATAATTAATTATTGTGTCATATTTCATGGGTGTGCCAACATAAAATTATGAAGAAAGTAGAAAAAGAATATAATCTGTTACCCTTTTTTGGTATGAGCAGATCTTATATCCAAATAGCATAAACAAGATGAAACAATTTCAAATGTCCCGTGTTTCACATCTCCTATCAGAACTAAATGATTTATATTGCCTTGAAAGAACTAGAGAACCTAATTATAATTCCTCTTAATTTCCATCTAATATTAAAATATATTTAATACTATTTAATAGTAAGTAAATCAAAGTAATTTCAGGTCTGGCATGGTTAGAAAGTTCTGGAATTTTTGGTTACTCCATTATGGTACCCAGATAAAAACAGACAAATTAAATTTTAGTTACTTTTAAAAGTAAGCTTTTTAAAGTTATCATTGTTTTAAATCTGAATTGACACTTGAACATGGAAAATATCCAGTAAAAAAAATTATTCACATTGTGAATTTGTGCAGGATATAGGGACGTAATAAAAAAGAATAGGTGGCTGAGGAACAGCAAGACATCTTATGCTAGCAAGCAGAGTCATGCAAATTTTTGTATTTTTGTACCAATGTAACTATTTTTAATAGCAAAACAGGCTGATGAAAAAAACCTTGTCATTCTGTCGGAATTTAATGAAGACATACTCAAGATTGTGTCATTGTAATTTTTGGAAAACACTGCTTTGGAAATGATGAAACATGTTTACTTATGAAGACATTCAGCTTAAAATACCCTTGGTGTTAATTATGCATTTATTTCAATATCCATGTATTTATGCTACCTTCATTACAAATTTTTTAAGTTTTTCTAATCATGGTGTGTATTTTGATATAAATGGATATGAAATTACTTCCTGAGATAGTTTTAAAGCTTTTTTTTTTTTTTTTTCCAAAGTAAGCAACTTCCCCACTATGCTGTGTCATAGCACATTTATTTTTCATTACAAAATGTTGACCAATCTGAGGAAAAGAAAACATGTATTGTAAAATGAAGGTGAATGAGCAACAACATGAATTGTGCCCCTTCTATTTTCCCAACTGTTACTGCAAATAACAAAGATTTAAGAATGGATTGCAGAAGTTTCTGTGAAAACTAGTGATATTTCCTGTTCTCAAGTCTTTTTATTTGTATCAATGGACACGTTTTTTGTGATTTTTGGTGTGTAGATGAATAAATTCAGTTAAGCTTGGATCTGTATTGATGAAATAGCATTTATAATACTTTAAATGTTCTAAGAAGCAAGCATCAAAAGAAATTTCAAACAGATGAATCAGTTCATGTAGCCTGATGCAAGCTATATTGTTGGCTAAATTGAAAACTAAGGAAAAGTAACTAACAAAGTGTTTTAAATGCAGTATATATATAACAAAGGAAGTTGTTAGGAGCACCTGGAATCTGAAGAATTTATATTTTTTCAAAATTTGTAATCAATCTTCTTCTCTGTTTACACTGCCATCTTATCTTTTCCACTACCTTACCTTCATTTTATATCAACATCTATTTCATCTTTTTGCCAAAAACACATACGGTGATGTAGAATTAATAGTTAACAGTTTAGGCTATGTCTTATATGTGGAGGGCAAATATACTGAAGAATCTAGAATAAATGTAACAAGTGAGTTGAATGAGAATACCTCTGATTGTTGAGGCATACTGGTGGAATAGACCTGCAGATATTTAGCATCTTTATTAACTTAATGACTATTGGCAATATATATGGATCTGCGGGAAGAAACAATGTGCCGGCAATTAGTGTTCCAAATTATAATCTTTTAATACTTGAAGTTGTTGATAAATAATACTAAGATGACTAGTGAGGAGATTAATCATAGAATAGTTTGGGTTGAAAGAAACCTTTAAAGATCATCTAGTCGAACCCCCCTTGCAGTGAGCAGGGACATCTTCAACTAGATCAGGCTTCTCAAAAACCCACCCAATCTGACCTTGAAAGTTTCCAGTGGTGGGGCATCTATCACCTCTCTGGGCAGCCTCCACATAGGAGAGGTGCTTCAGCCCTCTGATAATTTTTGTGGCACTCCAACAGGTCTGTGTCTTTCCTCTACAGATAAAAAACAAAAAAAAGTGCAAAGGACTATGGATAAAGAAACTGAAAAGATACACAGTTGAAGCTTGTCTTATAAATACATCATGATGTGAATGCTATTTTAGTCATGCCCAGAATTTCAGAAACCAAGAAACAAGTAGACAGTGAATTTAATTGTGTGTTTACAGACTAAAGATGTGAAAGTGCACAAAAATGTAAGTGTAATTCTGACATAATTTAAGTTAGGCATAAATTTGCACTTATGACCAGTCTACACAAAAAATATAATTCACATCAGCCAGTCATGAGAAAAAATGTAACAGGTCTTCCTCTGTTGTACTGCTCACTATTTCTGGCTTGTTTCAGGTTAAAAAAAAAAGTGGAGAAAAAAAAAAAAACAAAACCCCAAACAAATATAGAAACAAAACTCCAATGATTTTATTCAAATAGCAATTCAGTAAGCTGAGCTTTGATTCTGAAATATATTGGGTTTCAGTTGATTATTAAAACCTGGAGGGAGCAGTCTATAATAAACTCTTCCCTTGGGGGTCTGCAGAATTAGAGTAGGCAAAGAAGCTTGAACTATACAGCAAGGAATAACCCTGTGTTGATTGTCAAGCATCCTACTTGTCTGTTTTTTTTTTTATATATATATATTTCTGATTTTTCTATTTTGATATTTTCTCAATGATTAGAGAATTGTTGTTTTCATTTTGTTACAACTGGAAAGCAATGGTTTTCAAAGTGTTGTTTTAATAGTGATTGTAATGACAGATTGATAGTTTTATGTTTTTCCCTTAATCTTGGCTGAAATTGAGTTTCTATCAAGCTCAAGATCCAATTGCTCTCCCCTTACTTTAAGGTCCCCTGTTATAAAAGTATAGGTCTCATGTTTGGTGATTCTCAGACTCCTCAGGAATTGAAAATACTCAGTTTCCTCATAGCACCTTTCTGAATAAAAAAATAATTGCAAACCTTTACAAAACATGTCTGCTGTAAAGTTTTTGATTTTTTAATGGAAAGAGAATATTTAAAAAATTACTAGTAAAAATATTTTCTATTTATAGGGATTACAATTTAGGTATATAAATC
>JAAGNO010012293.1:16675-27496 GCA_033439905.1 Ceryle rudis | reverse complement strand
GCCGCGGTGGGTACCGGACTCGTTCCCGAGCTTGCAAGCAGCCGTCCTTGTGTCCCACCCCCCGAGGGTGTTTCGTGCCCCCTGGGGGGGGTTCGTACAAAGGTTCTTGACGCAAGTCAGGAGCCTGCACGACCCCAGCGCGGCTCTGTGTGAGCCGTGGCCCTGCCAAAAGACCATCTCAGCAGAGCTTTAACCCAAGTACCATTCATCTGGAGGGATCCCCTTACTCTCTCCCGATACCCCCCAAACCAGCATCGGCTTGGAAACGGCACAGGAGGCCAAACGAAGTCAGGGAGGGCAGGAGAGTTCCTGCCCAGTTCCCAGGTGGCACAGCCTCGCAGTTGTCACAACCTGACACCTTTTCTCATCCCCACGCTCCACCCTCGCCATCAGAGCTCAGACAGGTTTGCAGTGCAGCTCTACTCTTGCCTTGCCCCTTTCATCGCTGCTTCAGCAAACACAGTGAAGGATACAAAATCATGTCCTCTAAAAGTAGCCTGCTAAACACATCCTGGAAACGAGCTACAGAGTGGAAAGCAAAGCAAGGAATTTGATATAGAATCATAGAATTGTAAGGGTTGGGAGGGACCTTAAAGATCATCTGGTTCCAACCCCCCCTGCCGTGGGCAGAGACACCTCAGAGCCCCATCCAACCTGGCTTTGAACACTTCCAAGGATGGGGCCTCCACCACCTCTCTGGGCAACCTGTTCCAGTGTCTCAGCAGCCTCATGGTGAAGAAACTCTTCTAAATGAAGATTGAGATTGAAAAACCTGTAACATATTCTGAAATGCTTGTTACAGAAGTTAAAAAGCGAGCTACTTCCTAGCACCTTCCAGTGCTTCTTTCTCAACTGTGATCAGGCAGGAGGAGAAAGTGCATTTTCTGTGGGTCAGCCCTGCTAGAATGAGTTCAGGGGCACCCTTGCAGTGGTGGTAGCAGAGGTGTGAGCCCCCCTCTTCCTGCACAGCCCTGGGTGGCTTATTCTTGTTGGATGGTGTGGCTCTGTAGGGCACGCAAGGGAAGCAGCGTGGCTATGAGATGGGGGTTCCCAACCAGGCATGGCCTCAATTTCTCACACTCACCAGCCAGTGTCCCGGAGCTACCAGAAACCTGAACGCATAAACCAGACTGGGCACTGTCAGAGAAATGCCCCAAATAAATTGTCAGCTATAGCAAACACTTCCCTAGGAGCATCCAAATACTGTTGGTGAGTTTTGGGGCTCTCCTCTGTCTTAGTTCTTCCTCTATGACTCTTCCCTTTCCACTTCATTAAGCCTCTTTTTATCTGTTTGCATTTCATATCCTGCTTTATTTCTCCACTGGCTTCTCTACTCACTTTTCTTTTCCCGTTCTGTTAAAAACTAAAATATAATCAAATAAAAGACTCAAATGTATATTATCTATTCTTATCAGATCTAATTATTAGTACTTCAAATATTGGTAGGATTGGGTCATAGCCATTTAGCATTACAAGAAATTTGTGTCTAGATAGTTACTTTTATTTTCTTTTTGAGCCTCTCTTAAAGAATCACTCAGCAAACGCTGAGCAGTGGGTTGAGTGTGGTGACCCAAATCCATTCGGGATTAACACCCCATTCCCCAAAAATGGGCACCTCTGCCCTTTCAAAGAGTTGAGCAGACCTTGCCCTTTCTCCTCAAAGACAAGCAGTGGAGGACAAGGCGAAAGAGGCCCGCGCCCACCTCCCCCTCCTTTCATGGTCAGCACACTTGCCCAGAAAAGGGGACCCCCGCTCCGAGTCCCCAGAAAAACACCCCCAGCCAAGCTGCAGCAAGCCTTAAGAATGTGTTTGTTGTGGGCACACAGAGAAATGCCTGTGTCTTTGATCTGCCAAGGGCCTGAAATGGAAACTCAGAAGCCCCGTTATAACACGTTACAACATCATGGACATTCCATTAGCACCCATGTATCCTGAAGGGTTCTGGGACATTTATCCTGTGCTAAGTCTGGTTTACTGAAGGGAAGGCACAGCCACTTCTGCCTCTGATTTAAAAGGAATGGGTAACTGCATTTTGAGAGAACATCAGCCCTTATGGTGAGTATTTGGAGATGCGGAGTGTGCCGCATACCCATCTCCCAGGGCCCCGAGGGTGAGGAAGACCCAGTCTCATGCAGCTTGGAGTAACACTCATCCTTGGGGGGAGTGTGGCTGGCTGTGTGATAGATGGAGCCACCAATGCAGATAATGTGAGAACTTTAAATCAGAAAATAAAGGGCCATGGAGCCTTCCAGTAGGGCAGCATGGGAGGTAAAGTTTTGGGGATCACAGTTTTGGAGTCTTCTGCAGGCACTCTGAAGTCTTTTAGCTCTGACCCGCAGTTCGTACCTGGCACACAGAACCAAAGGCTTAGCTGTTGGTGCCGGTTTTGCTGTCTGAATATTTTGTCAGAGCTTGGGCTTTCAAGAGGACCTGCTGCTTCAACAGTTGTCTTCTGGGGATGAAATACTACTCAGACCCATGGCTTTTGTATGTTGCTGGTTGGAACCTATTTTAACACGAGAAAACAAGCACGGAAAGGGCATAAGCAGAGAGCATGCACTCATTTCTAAGAAGGTGTTCAAAAATATTCCTTTGCACTAGGTGAGATTTTTGCCCAGGTGAACCAAGAGGAACTAGCCCAGGACCCTTGGCACCAGAGCCGCTCTCTTCCCACAGTAAACCTGGAGCCCCATCTTAGGGCAGAGTGTTACCAGAAGAGGGGGCAGAAGCCCAAATCTTAGAAGCAGCCCCATCACATCACTCGGTGGGGCTCGGGCGCGATGTGAACGTAAGAGCATAACTCTCTACTTGGGACACACATAAAGCAATACACAGTTTCCTCCTTTCCACCATATAAAAATACCTTGTAGATATAAAGCACATTCTCCCTTATCTACTTTCTTATCTACTTCAGCAGGAGATGACTGTTTTTACATGCAACGTATAAACAGAAACACTCCAGCCAAAGTGGGTGAGAGCTGGCCGGGTCACAGGGAGACTGAAATACAGCTGTGGCTCTAGTCCTTGGAGACAGCCTGACTTCTCCCCCAAAGAATTTGCTTCTGGGCATCTATAACATTTCTTTATTTGCCTCCAAATCAGGTGTTAGAAGGAAGAAGAGCCACATGTGAGAATGACTGATTAATTGTCCAGGTGATCCACTGATGAGGAGAAGAAATTGCTAATAAAAAGGTTCTGCCCCAGGGGAGGGGAAATGATGTTATCTGCCTTAGAGTGCCAGCTCTAGCAAAGCACAGACTACACCAGCATAAGAATTTTTGAAGGTAAGGTGATATATTTTTCCCTATATGATAATTTTAATTTCTAATATATAGTGGAAGATTTGAGGTTGTTGTGGATTTTATTTTGTAAGTTAGCTGCATTTGTGGTGTGTGTCTGTAATGTGAGTAATCAGAATATGAAAACTATCGTGTGATTGTAGGGGTGAGGAGTTATGGCTTGGTTTGCTAGAACTTTATTATAGGAAACTTTTGTTGTTGTTCTTTCCTCCCAGATCTTATTCTGACTGTTGTTAAATATTTAAATTTCTTTAGAAAAGCTGCGCAAAATTCCCCATGTTAATCTTGTAATGAGAGTTGCTGTATATTGTAAGCAGCTATGCTGAAAACCAACTGTCCAATTTACTCAGAGATTAGAGGTGTTACTTAAAGGAGTATTTTTGCACTCCAGCTGTAAGAGTACTCTAAATGGACTGAATTTCTTTAGTTTTGAGTAAACAGATAGTAATTTCTATCCTTCAGTCTGCCTTCAGTCAATTCTTCCTTTTCCTGGTGCAAAACGCCCCTAGTGCTCTTGTAGCAGGCAGAAAATATCCCTTGGGGAGTTAATTTAGAACTTTCGTGGTGTATTTTGTGTATAAGGTGCTGTGGGAATTTTTCAATTATTCAATTTAAAATGAAAGGAAGATCTAACCTGATAGTGGAAGAAGTTAGAATGCAGTCTCTTCCTGAAATAAAGTCAGGCTTGGCCTCAAGTTCGCTTTGAGGTAATGGTTGTAGTGTTTAAGGAACTTATTGAAGAAGACCAACTGTGCCTGAATCTCAAATATATTCTAAGTAGCAGGGGAAAACCCCCTCCCCTTTTTTTTTTTTTTGAGCTTTTCATATCTACTTCAATAAGCCTTTCTTGACAGGTTGCCAGACTGCTCTGGTTTTACAACAAGGCCTTTCTCCTAAAAGGTGGGCTGTAAAAGGGCAGTAGTAGTTAAAACTTAACTCTGATATTGGTGTAGTGTGGTGTACTCTTCAAGACAAGAGCAAGCTTTCCTCTTGTACCTAACCTTGCTGTTGTCTCCTCTTGCTATCACTTAGCTATAGCTCAAGCACCTGGGTAACTTGAAGATCTCCAACCCTTTGTGTCCCCTCACCCATCGGAATGTCTGGATATGGAAAGAAACACCCAGTGGCTGGCAAAACTGGAGCTGCTCTGAAGAAAAACAAATCAGCCAGGGCTGGTCTGCAGTTTCCTGTGGGTCGTGTCTACCGGCTACTTAAAAGAGGGAACTATGCTGACAGGATTGCTCCTGGTGCTGCCATCTACCTGGCCGCGGTGCTGGAGTACCTGAGTGCAGAGATCCTGGAGCTGGCAGGGAACGCTGCACGGGCGAACAAGAGAACCAGGATTGTGCCCAGGCACATCCTGCTGGCTGTGAGAAATGATGACGAGCTGAACAAGCTCTTCTCTTGTGTGACCATTGCTCAAGGAGGAGTTGTGCCAAATATCCTTTCCCAGCTCCTTCCCAAGAAAACTGTCAGAGAACCTACTCCTCCTTGAGAAAAAGGTGGTAGCCAGTGAAACTTGTTTTTCCCAGTCTGGTCTGTGCACTTATGGATGATGGGACTCAGTAGCACTAATTTGTATGCGTTTGCTTCTCTGTTGAGTATTTTTCCTGTTAACTTTAATTCCTTTTTAAAGCTTGTAGTAAAGTTCTTAGAAGGCAATGCTGTTTTCCTTTCTTTTCTTGGCTCCCCTTCCAGGGATGGGGGCACACAGAAAATGTCCCCAAAAAGTCAAGCATACCACCCAAGTCAAGTACATGTTTACTTTTGAAAACATGTTACAGGTAACTGTTGTGGAGCAGTCGCAGGAGTTGACAAACGCTGCCATTCATATTCATGTGAACTTTGTCTAGCACAGAATCCTACTGCAACTAGCTCAGTGCCTCAGAGGTGTGGGGGGGTTTAACCTCTGCTTCAGGCATTAGTAACTTGTGCTTTAAAGTCTTGTTGCTCATAAAGCTGTAGTGAACAACTACTCCTCTTTAGACTGCTACAATGGGCCACTAAACCTCTAAAATCTGGTGCTGTAGTTGTGCTGTTAGTGTAGGTCTATCAGTGCAGAAAAACAAAAGTCTCTTTACCCAAACAAGCCCCTGGATCATTGCTGACCAAGTCCTGGAATATATTCCCCCAGGAGAGTGCCCAGGGTTTCTCTGATGACAGTGAGTGCTGAGGCTTGCTGTTGAACTGGGGGCCAGGCATCTGCTGCAGGTGCATTAGGAGCAGTCTGCCCCCAAGGCTGTATCTCATGGATTCCATAGCATCTCCCACAGAACCGTTGGTTAGGACCAACTTTTTGAACAGGACCTGGAACATGAACGTTTTATTTCAAAAAGTTCTGCCTGCCCTGTTGAGTTTGACCTAGCTCCTTTACCCCCTCGAGGCACAAGGGCATCAGAGCCTGCTGGCCTGGCTTTACCATGCTGACAGACAGCAGAGCAGAGCCAATGACTCACTACAAGCTGTACTTACCCAGAAAAGGGAAGAGAGGACACCTGACTGACTGGACACTGATTTCAGGGTGATGGGCAGCTGGAACCATCATTGCATGCTGCTTGGTTTTCAAGTGCAATTTGATGAAATCTTGGCTGCTCTACAATTGACTCAGTGAAGCAAGAAAAAAATGAAGGATGCTGTAGCAGTGAGAAGTAAAGATGTCTGAGAGTAGATCTCAAGTTTTGTGCATATAGTAAAGATGTGCTATATGTAACTAGCCTTATGCTGAGCGTTTACACCTGTAAATGAAGAAAAAGGTAAAAAAAGCCTTAAGGGAGGTACATGAGAAATGAACCCATGAAACTCAATTTCTTTCCTCCATTTGACCATGTCAAGGGAAAGCAAGCTTGGGAATAATTATTTCTTTGGACCAAGCAAAAATCTAAAGGTTTGTAGTAATGACAGAAGACTAAAGTACTAATTTTGTGCAGTTTTAGGCATGGCACTTACAGCAGCCTTTGCCAAGCTAGAGAACTGTGGGTCAGTCGTCATCTTACTCCTTCTGGATGAAGCTGCTCCTGGGGGCCTGCTCTGCACCACATTGAAAAGCCCCTGCAGGACATGTCCAGTGCTCAAGTAGCTTCTACAAATGTCTTCACCTGTCATTTTCTGTATGATAAAAGACACTGAGTGAGCTGTATGGCTCCCTATCTCTACTTACATTCAGAGTTTGTGGTGAAGTACTGTTCTGATTCAAAAGTCAAGTTTTAAATTTTTCTTTGACCAAAAGCAAACCATCTTATTTGCTTTCTTCTACCCAACAGTTCAACCCATTTGTAAATTGATCAGCTGGCATAGTGATCTGAAAACTCACCCCTCTACCTTCACAGTAACAGAGGGTGAATGTCTCCCAGCCCACCTGCACAGAAAAAGTTTCTGTTGGGGCCAAAGCTCAACTTCCCAGCACTTGTGTCTTGAAGAAAAAAAAAAAAAAGTGATTCAGCTGTCACCACACCCTTCACTCTAGAAAGGACACATCATGCCTTGCAACACAGCTATGCATGACTTTGGATAAAACTGAGCTGTGTGACAGATGGGGAGAAGCCCTAGGAGAGGGAGAACCCAATGTCTGAGGTCCTGAGCTTTTTGCTGGTCCTGAGTGCGGTCACACAGCAGCTTGGCCACTGCTGGCAGCACAAAGAGCAGGGGTAGAGGTTGCTGGTTTTGATTCTTGATGACTGCAGCAAAGTAAGGTGTGCCCCCTTCTAGCTGTAATAAATGAACTGTCAGTCAGAGATCCTGCAGCTCTCTGGGGCAGTAAATATTAGGCTTATTTCCATAGGAGACCAGCTAACGAGGTGCTAAGCAGCTCTACGGGGAGTAGTGACAAATTCTCCTGCTCTCAGCGGCTTTACTGAGTTGCTCTTACGTTGGGACCTTGATTGGTTTTTATTTTGAGTGGCTGAATCTGCTCACCCCGGTGGCATTAAATGATGCAAGAACTGCTAATGATACGGCTACCGTTGTAGAGTTGAAAAGGGGGCAGCTCTTGTCAGAAATTATTTCAGAGATTTGCATAGTGCTATTGGTGGAAAAGAGGCTAAATCAATAACTTCTTCAGGTGAGAGTTTGTTGTCAAGAAACGACACTGTTTTCTTGTTGCTAGATAAGCTCCTAAGTAAAATAATGGGTGTGTAAGTTTTGTCCTTGGTATAAGGCTGTTTAAGGGGGCTTTTAATTTTTAACTAATTTATTTGTCTTGGCTAGTTTTAGGAACTTATCTTTTTAAGACCCACAAAAATCTCCTAAAAGAACCTTTAATTGTTTTTTTAAGCACGTCAGGTTGATATCTGATTTAGTTTCCCCTTACATCTGGGTAGAGCATCTCATTACTTAAAGACAATTAAACCTTGAGAGCAACTTTACGTACAACAGCAATTTTTTCCCGTGTTTGTTTTCCAGTTGTTTTGTGTTACGCCTTGAAGAGTAATTGGTACTGTTCAGTACCAGACACTTTATGTCAGTAGTAAGTGATGGGTCTTGTTAGGGTGGATGCAATACCATACAAGAAGGTGCTACTTGTGCATTTGTAGTAGCCTGATGCACGGTGTGCTGAGCAGAGCGGTTTCAGTGTCTGTTGTAAACCAAAGCTTCTCTTCTTCTCACAACTCTTGTTCCCGACTGTGGTCTGTTATCATGCATCAATAGGTCCCCTATTACAGGGCTTTAGAAGCCCTGTAATAATCCCTCTTATGCTGTTGCTTTCTCTAGTGTAGCTCAAATATCTCCCTGGTTTTCTGGTCTTGTGAGAATTTGAGACCTTTTGAAGAACAACCTCCAGAGAGCTCATCTCTTTGTATAGGCAGGCTAGGGGATGTATGTGAAGGGCAAGAAGCCAGGACTGAGGTATTGCAGGACTGTAGCCAAAGGGCTTTCTGCATGTGAAACATCTAGCATGTAAGCAAGCTGCAAATGCCTACTAGAGGCTGGTCTCTGAGAAGACAAAGGCAGGAGAGTCTGTTGCTGTCAGGTCAGTCTCCATATAACTGTCTGGAGGAGAGAAGTGGTTTGTAGTGTGAGTAGTAGACAAATGTTTTGAGGGCAGCCACGGGATGGGCCATTGCTATCTCTGTAAATGTGGCCACCTTTGGCTAGAGATCTAGAGGGTGAGATGCTGCTGACCTGCACCACAAACTAAGCCCTCCGTTCTGGAAAGCAACAGCGGCTCCTTAGTGGGCTGCTGGACGTTTATCTACGGTGGTTTCAATTAACATTGACAAAGAAAAACTGTCCCCTGTTCCCTGGTCGGGTTGACAGTTCTGTTTCATGTTATGTTGTCTCAGAGGCTTGGTCACGGCCTGTCCAAGGCAGCTGCCTACAGCATGGGTGTCCCCACAGCAGCATGTGCTTGTGCAGCTCCTGCCACGCTGTACCGCTCCTTCTGCTGCACCAACACAGCCATTCATGGCGTCTACCATGACCCAGGCTGCTGGGCTTGTGTGTTCAACTTTTAGTTTTTTTTCTTCTTTTTATTTTTTCTTTCTTTCTTGTTAAAACCCCTCCCACCCCCCCCCCCCCCCAAAAAAAAAAAAAGAGGAAAATTAATGGAGGCATTTCTCAGCTCTTCTGCAGAGTCTCAGCTCTTCTGCAGAGAAAGCAAAGCTTGGCTCTGGCTTGTGTAAGGGAATGTCCTCATCTTGAACACTTGCATGGCCTGTGCTGGGACAAGATAGCCAAGAGGTGTTGCTGCTGCACAGGGTACAGGACTGGGCCTGAGACCTAGCTGTTCTGAGATGTGGATCATGGCCCACTTCCAGTGAGTACTTCCCTTGTGCCTTCCTGATGGGCATAAAAGGCTTTGGTGTCAAGACATTGTCTTCGGTGACAAGACAATGGCAGCAATACTAAATCCCAGTTAAATAATATCCTTGTAAACAACTGAATGCTTCACCATCACTTAATGTCACCAACTGAAGCATTAGTCTGAGAAATTCAAAGATATGGGACTCCTTGTGGCTTTAAGCTGTTTCTCTTTGAAGATCACTCCCTCTTCAGACAGACCTAACCTTCCTTCTTCTGAAATCATGGCAAAAGACCCGGAAGCTGGTGAAGCCATGTCTTCTCTGTTAAGACAGACTACAAATTCAGTACCAGTCCATGGTAGAAATGAATACGCAAGTTATAAAGAATTTAAGAATTCTACCTCCTGCAATCCACCTGTTTTCCTCCCCAAATCTTTAATAGTCATTTTTGTAGTTACTAAAAAAGTAAAATGACCCTTCCGCATCCAGGGAGGTTTTGCTTTCACTGCATTAATAATCTACAATTTACCTCAAAGGAAACATAGAATCATAGAATGTTTTAGACTGGAAGGGACCTCTAGAGGTCATCTGGTCCAACCTCCCTACACAAGCAGGGACAGATCTACCTAGGGCAGATTGCTCAGAACCCCATCAAGCCTGACCTTGAATGACTTCAGGGATGGGGCCTCCACCACCTCTCTGGGCAGCCCATTCCAGTGGTCTGTCACCCTCAGATTAAAGAACTTTTTTCTAATATCCAGTCTAAATCTCTCCTTTCCCAACTTAAAACCATTGCTCCTTGTCCTGTCATTACAAACCCTTTGGAATAGACCTTCCCCTGCCTTCATGTTGGCTCCCATCAGGTACTGGAAGGTCTCTACAAGGTTCTCCCGGAGCCTCCCCTTCTCCAGTCTGAACAGCCCCAGCTCCCTCAGCCTGTCTTCATATGAGAGACGCTCCCTTCCCCTGATCATTTTGGTGCCCTCCTCTGGGCATGCTCCAGTATGTCTCCATCCCTCCTGTGCTAGGGCTCCAGAGCTGGACGCAGTACTCCAGGTGAGGTCTCACCAGGGCAGAGTAGAGGGGCAGAATCCCCTCTCTTGATCTGCTGGCCACACTTCTTTTGATGCAGCCCAGGATGTGACTGGCCTTCTGGGCTGCGATTGCACATTGGTGGCTCATAGCCAGTTTCTCACCCGCTAGCACCCCCAAGTCCCTTTCCACAGGCCTGCTCTCCAGGATATCCTCTCCCAGCCGATACTGATAATGCTCGTTGCCCCGGCCAGGTGCAGGACCCTGCATTTGGCCCCACCTCTCCAGCCTATCCAGGTCCCTCTGGATGGTATCCCATCCCTCTGGCACATCGACTGCACCCCCCAGCTTGGTGTCATCCGCAAACTTGCTGAGGGTGCACTCAATGCCACTGTCAATATAATTAATGAAGATATTAAACGACACTGGTCCCAGCACAGACCCCTGAGGGACACCACTCATCACCTTCCTCCATCTGGACATTGAGCCATTGACCATCACTCTCTGATTGCGACCATCTGGCCAGTTCTTTATCCACTGAACAGTCCACCCATCGAACCCATAATTCTCCAACTTAGAGATAAGGATGTTGTGGGGGACCATGTCAAAAGCCTTGCAGAAGTTCAGACAGATGACATCCATAGGTCTACCTTGTTGACTGATGCAGTCACTTCGTTGTAGGAGGCCACTAGGTTGGTCAGGCAGGACTTGCCCCTACTAAATCCATGCTGGCTACCCAGGATTACCTCCC
>JAAGNO010012293.1:0-11699 GCA_033439905.1 Ceryle rudis | reverse complement strand
CTCTGGAGATCATCGAGTCCAACCCCCCTGCCAGAGCAGGGTCACCCAGGGCAGCCCACACAGGAACAGAGCCAGGTAGGTCTTGAAAGTCTCAAGAGAAGGCGACTCTCGAGTATGGAAGGTATAAGTGCTGGGCTCTCTGAGACTGAATCTTCCATTTCTCCAGAAGCAACCAGAGCAACTTCTATCTGAAGTATGCTAGATATTCAAAACAACAATGGTACTAATCATTAATTAATGAAGCATAATTGCGAATAAATATTGCACCATGGTGTAACACTGAAGAGAGAAAATGCTGCTTGCAGTGATTTTGCAGCTGGGATTTTTGTAACATACAGTCCAAGAGGTGTGTGTCCCCCTGAAGAATTTTTATGATTGAGGAAAGGTAACTCTGCGTATCAGACAGTGCTTCATTCTCCCCGTTGTCAGATTTAACGTGAATCTGTCTTCATTTTAAGCTTACCTCTCCCGGCAGTATCCATCTATGGGCATGGTGGATACTGCCAGGAGTGCTGAGCTTAAAGTGGAGCATTTTATCATTCCCCTCTCCAAACTTTCCTTCCTGCAAACCGACTCCGCTTTGTTGAGGGTACCAACCTGACCTCTGCCTTTCCCCTCTGCCGGGTTCTCTCCTGATGGTCCCTCTCCTCCTTCTCCAATGCAACTCTGTACACAAAGTCTTCCCTATACTCAGCAGCATGACACCTCCCGTGCCATAATCTCTACAGCTTCTTACTCATTCTGTATCCTCTTTTTATGTTCTCCCCAACGCTGTAATATTTGACTGTCTACAGTTACCCATCCCCTTTGCTGCAAAGCTGCAACTGGTTATTCTTCAGTAGATGTAATGCCTTCCTTTCATCCTCAGCAAGCCGTACACATTTTTTCCAGATGTACCTTTGCCAAGACCATTCTGAATGCTGACTCTGTCCTCCAGTACTTGCCGTCCCTCCCGGCCTCCTGGCTCCTGGAGATTTAGTAAGTATGCTCTTCCCTGCGGATGCCAAGAGGGGAGTGAGGTTGTCCGAGGCATCACAGCATGAAGGGACCAGACAGAGTGAAGTAAAGCATCGAGAGGGTTTTCATTTCATGCTTTTTACTCTGCTTCTTTGGAGAGCAGCACGTCGTGAGGCCAGGTGGCTCTCCCTCCCCCACCAGTGAGAGCATTTCCAGGTTCCTTGCTGAGCGCTCTGCTGAGAAACTCCTTGCTGAGCCCAGCCTGAGCAGGCCAGGCTTTTAATACAGGAGGACTTAGGGCAGCCTAAGTGGTTCTCAAGGTAAGCTAGGCAGCACGAAGGTGTGCCCTACTGAACGTGCCTGCCTTCCCAACACCCAGCAGAGCTGTCTCTAACCACATGCTCTAAGCTATGGCAACTGCTTTCAGGAGTTGATTGTTAGGAAAAATATTCCCCTTTGCAGCTTAAATGTATTGCCTCTCAGGGTAATTGAGTCTCCCCTCTTGCTCCTTTTTATTACAAGAGGATGGATAATCATCGGATTTACTCTTCTAAACACACTCATTACTTTGTGTAACTTGCCATGTCATTCTTTATTCGTTTCTTCTCTCGCTGACATGGGAACTGAGCTTTCATTTCTTTTTCTTGCAGAAATTTTTGTGTGCTTGCTAATAATTTGTCATCTCTGTCTGTGCTCCTCAATTTCTGTTGTGGGTTTTGCAGTGGGATGTTCAGGAAGAGTTTCAGGCCAGGGATGACCTTTACATTTCATTACATTTACATTACTAATCTCTCCTGTTCCACAGGTGACATTTGTGTTCCTCCAGGGAGCAAAGGTTTCCACTGAGCAGTTAACAAGACCTCTCCTGTGCATTTTACAGGGGAGCCACAGTTACTGCAGAAATATGGCTGAGGAACCTAAGACAGGTCCTCCCCTGCAAATTACTACCTATTTATCAGTCTTATTTAACCAGCTTCAGGGCCCAAAGAGATGTTATTCTTGAAACCTGTTGTGGGTGGAGGAAGCCACTGCTGATCTTGAGATCACAGCATGAGTTGCCTATGGTACAGTATTGCTGTGGGTTAACCCTGGGAGGCAGCTCAGCCCCAGCTTGCTCCCCCCAGCAGGATAGGGGAGAGAACTGGAAGGGTAAAAGTGAGAAAACTCATGCAGTGAGATAAAGGCAGCTTAAGAGGTAAATTGAAGGAGAATAAGGAATTGTTTCACCGCTTCGCATCGACAGGCAAGTGTTCAGCCATCTCCAGGAAAACTGGGCTTCATCGCACTTAATGGTGAGTTTGGAAGACAAATGCCATCACTCCAAATGTCTCCCTTTTCTCCTTCTTCCCCCGGCTTCTATTGCTGAGCACATCTTTGTATGGTGTGGGACATCCCTTCGGTCAGTTGGGGTCGGCTGTCCCAGCTGCGTTCCCTCCCGGTTTCCCGTGCACCTACAGCCCACTCCCTGGTGGGGTGGGCTGAGAAGCAGAAAAGTCCTTGAGGCTGCGCAAGTCCTGCTCAGCAGCAGCTAAAACATCCCTGAGTTATCAACGCTGGATTGGTCACAGATCTGAAACACAGCACCATACACGCGGCTATGAAGAAAATTAACTCTCTCCCAGCGAAAAACAGTTCAAATATTTATGCAGAACTAAGCAAAACTTGACACTGTTCAGCTTTGGCCTCTGAGATGAAAGAGGCCAGAAGTGCCATTGCTGTGCTTTGGTATCACCGTCTCATATTTATTTGCATCACCACAGTGCGTCCCCGCCACTTGCATTTAGCTTGGCCTTTTTTTCTAGAGAAGAGCTGGCTCTACATAAATACTCGAGGAGTTGGAGGAGCCAGTATCCCTTTGGTAATCATTCCACGGGCTAATTATTTCCACCAGGATTTGACAATACAGTAAACAAGAGCAACAGTGTGCCATGAGAGCACCAGTAGACCTTAACTGCCCTGAGCAGTCTCCCTGGGGACCCCTCAAGGTACCCACATTCTCTGCCCAGGTGGAGGCACAGGAGCCACAGTTCAGCCAGGGCTTGACCCTCTAAGAGGCTGAAATACATAGCATGAAATCCTACTCATGTCACAGAATAACTGAGGCTGGCAGGGACCTCAGGAGGTCTGTAGTCTGATACCAAGCAGGAATTCAGACCATGTTTTGTCTACTCTGGTCTTGAAAACCTCCATAGACTAGACAGCACAGGCTCTCTGGAAAGCCTGTTGCATCACCTCGATGTCTTGACCTCTCTTGCTCCAACTTATGCCTGTTTCTACTTGTCTTCCTAGCCCACACTGTGAGGAGTCCGACTGTCTCCTGGATGACCACTTGTAGGCACTGGAAGGGCTGTTAGGTGCCCCTGAAGGCATTCCTCTTCCAGGCTGAACCATCCCAGTTGCCCCAGCATGTCCTAACAGGGCAAGTGCTCCAGCTCCCACCACTTCCAAAGCCTTCCATGAGCTCCCCTAGGTTTGTCCACACCTTTCCCATATTGTGGGGCCCAAAACTGGGCACTCTACCCTAGAAGTGGTCTAAAAACGTGTTGAGGAATCCCAGTTTGGTGTGTATCCCCAGCCCCTGGCTTTTACTGTGCTCTTTTCTTCCTAAGGAAGTAACTGCTTAGCACTTCTAAGTTTTCTGCCCATAAATGCCTCTGTCTACCAAAACACATCACCCCACTCCATACGGCGCAAGAACAGTTGGCTTCACCGCAGGTTTAGAGGCATGATTTCAGTAGAAAGGGCAGATGTTCTGACTCTCTCTCATAAGTGACTCATTTGTGCTTTATGACATCCAGGAAGGCAAGGCTGGGAAAAAAAGACATGATCAGACCGAGTAATGCCTGTGTTTAGGAGCAGTATTTGTTCCTTTCAAAGTGCTTTGCAGTCATCAATTATCACACCCAAGCCCTTTTAGGTATTCAAAATAAGAATGGAATCATTAAAATGTCCATGATTATTTTAATATCTTATTATGCTGTTTGGGAGGCATATTTTGGAGTGCTGGGGAAATATATTCTCTGTTCAAAAGGGCCAGCTTAAAATTCATGACCCTATTAAAGAAGAGGTTATAAGTATAAAATGCACTGCTGGATTTGAAAACTGCTGATATTTAGATAATTTATTTCCTTTGAACACAACTGGAACCAGGCAATGCCACACTATAGGCCAGTGAAGTCTAGTACCTGCTTCAATATATTAAAAAAAAAAGACAACAAGAATTAATGATTGCAAATTTATTACATGGAACAGCAAATTCCAGACAACTGAGTCACATAATAGACAAGGAGTCCACTGGGAATTCTCTTTTCTTTATGTAAACCAAGTCATCGAGCTGGTAAATCAACCCATGAACTTCATATTCCATGATATTCTGAAACAAATTAACACAATATCATACTTCATGCTGAGATGTTGATCTGAGTAAGACTTAGCATTCAGTTCTGTATGCCAGGCCCTTCTCAAAGGTAGAAATTAAACAGCTTCAAATTCTAGCACCAGATTTAGATGGATGGAAGTTTGAAAATCCCAAAGTGCCCAAAGCTGTTATTTGTGCTCAAACCTGAATCCTCCCCCCTCACACAGCTCTCCTCTCTCCACTGTGTCCTAATTCCACTGTCCTTCTTTTAGAGTATGGAAGCATGTGCTGTGCATCTCGCAGACAGGCTGGCTCAGGGGGCTGAGTCGTGGACAAAATTGACTGGTGTATGTAAGGCTAGGACACGATTATAGAGTAGTGGCTTCCACACCAGTACCTGAATGAGATGTGCTGGATAGTCTAGTAATTCTACCAACACCGGAGTACTCTGCACAGGGTATTTTCATGCAGGGTTACTCTAGTTGCTTTTGAACTGTTTTGCTGAAAATCTATAGGGACTCTCCCCCTCTTTGGCTTATCTTGGTGGTTGTCAGCTCATGCTTCCAGTTGTTATAAACAGATCTGGGCAGCAGTACCTGCCCCTCCAGGTTTCATAGCTATTAAACATTTCCCAGATACACGTAGGCCTAAGAACACAAGAACAGCAGCACTGGCTCAAGCAAGAGATGCATTCAGCTCTTTATCTTCCTTTCATCCATGAGAAGCAATGGATGCCCAGGGCAGTGCTTAAGACCACAGCAAGTGAGTAGAGATGCTCCTCTACAACACTCTCCCAACTCTTTATTCATTTTACTCATTTTTATTCATATTACCCATTTCTTTCTGAAATGGTTTAATCTTGAACATAGACCAAAGGTATTCTTTACTTGTGTTTTCTTTGCAGTTTTTCTTGCTTATGCTTTTGTCCTGTCCCCCCCAAAAAACCCTTTCAGTCAACAGTCAGAAGTAATTCTTACATTGCAAACAGAAAATGGTGATCTTTTATTGTGGGGTAAAAGATGAGAAGGAGAGACTGAAGGAGGGACACATGTACATTGATTGTCTTCCAGTTCCCATTAAAGCTAAGACCTTTAACAGACACTTTCAAAGATGGATATGCAAGTGCTAGGTGGTATTATTAGATCTGTCTTCCTTACATCCCCCTCCCTGCTCTTTCTAGTTAATGTTTACCCCAAAACAGGTCCTCATTTGGATGTGAGGATGACTCCCACCTGCATTCAGAGATCTGTATTAGTGGGCTTTCATATAGGATTAGGTGCCTGAAGGTGTCTTAGAACAGAGAGGAGCCTGGCTTTCGTGTTCCAAGTATAATTTACACCTTCTGGTTTTAAATTTTATAACTCCTGTACTATCATTTTGTGGAGGATGAAAGCTCCTCCATATTGAACCATAAAGAAAGAAGAAAATCTTTTTGTCAAGAGCATACACTGTAGGTTTCTGAGCACGATAACACGTGTCTCTGGCCAGAAACCTCCTAGTGACGATGCAAAATATCCACATGGGCATCTAAGTTTGTATTAGATCTGTAATGCAACTCGGTAGCTCCTTCTGTCAGGAGGACCATCATTACTGAAGGAATGAGAACAAATTCTTGTCACTTTTGGACTTGATGAAAAGCCCAAAAGTGACACACTTGGCTACTTACCATCACCTTCAATCGTTCTTCCATTTCGAGGCTGAAAAATATAATAAGTAGATGGTTGTGCAGAAGTATTAGATGCCAGATGTAGGACACACCACAATACATCTCCCATCATGCAGACAGAATACATAGGAAGGCTGCAGTAAGATTTCCTTACTGCAGGAAGGGACAATGTGTCAAACACCAGGGCCACAGGTGGAAGGTGGGTTTTGCCTTTACATCTGCAAAATATTAATTCAGCCTCTTTCCCAACAGCTAAATAATCTGGCTTTAATTATTCTCATTAAGGCTCTCGGTCTCAATTCTTTGGGGTACTGTACAGAGATGTCTAAGAGAACATATTAATACCAGCACTGAAAGTATCCAGACACACTTGAAGTGAGCTAAAATGAAAACAACAGCTGAATTGGGACTCTGGGTACCTGCTACAACCGACTTTATAGCTTTTTTTTTCTCATTATTATTATTGCTATGTTTAAGTTAGTCTGGTGTTAATCAGAGTGTGTCTAAACCAGTCTGGTGTTAATCAGAGTGTGTCTAAACCAGCGTGTTCTGCATTAGAATGTGCCATAGTTCAACAGGAGAAAAACATGAGGGAAATGATGATGATGATGATGATGATATCCCTAATTTTGCTTTGGCTTTTCACCCTGTTATGTAGTGTGCCTTCGCTTACTGGCCAGATCTTTCGGACCAAGTGGACATTAAGCTCACACACATTTTATGTAACAAATGTAGCATCAGTGCACCTTGTCAGCCTCGGAGATACAAGCCACAAACTACTTCTGGCTTTGGAGGATTTAGCTCAAAATAAAACATTTGCAGGGTCACATTTTCAATTAATAAAAAAAAAGTGTTTAATCCATTACTACTCCAGATCTTATCTTGCGGTCTTTTAGTTGAATCAGCTTTTAAGGCAAACAGCTCCCTAAGCTTTCAAGCAAGGGAATATTTGGCATTTACTCGAAACAAGCGCAGCGAGAATTTGCAAAGACAGAAAGAATTTGTGAAGGGAGAAAGTTGATCATCTGTGGGTATATAACAACATCTGCGATTCAGAATCTTTAAAAAGTAAGAGATTCAGATACCCTGAAAAGGAAAAAAGGCCGTCCCAAAGTCCCATGGCTATCCTGTAAAATAAAACACAAACTATTAACAAGACAATCTGAACTCAGCTCCACAGATCTGTTGGCAAGTTTCAGTGTCATTCCATCATAATCAGATCAATAATTCAAGACCCTTTTCAGCAGCGTACAAACAGCGAGATGTTGATAGTCCCCAATGCCCATTCGTCTGGAATGCTGATAAAAAAATTAATACCCAAAGGGCATTAGCAAGAACTACCCATTCTGTCTAGTGTAAATATATTAAATTACCATAATTAAAGTTTCAAAGGCTTTAGAAAATGTATAAAAGAAAGCTTTACACATGGTGGATTGCTTTGCAGAAACAGGATCAGCACAGCTCTCTTCCCAGCCGTGGAGAAAAATAAACGAAGCTGACTTAAAAGCAACAAAAGAAACAGGGAGAGGGCTGTACTTCCCCTGTCCGTTCCTACTCACTTGTCTTTGCATTTCCATACCTTCTTTGTAAACTTTGCAGCAGCAATCTCCGATTCCTGCAAGTGGACAGTGTAAGTTAATCAAGATGCTGTCATTCTGGTGGTGCGTTACAGTAATCCTCCATCACTGATTAGGTTGCTGCCCTCCAGATGAGAGGAGAGAGAATCTCACACTTACCAGACAGAAATTAAGAACAACAGCAAACAGATCTTTTTAAAGATTGATTTTAAACCTTGCCTTAACCAGTGTTAACCCGTTCATTACCATCATTCAGCATCCTTCCCTTGCTGCACAGCAAAGCAGAGCTGTGAGCTGGTGGATTAAAGCAGAGCTCAACCTAGAAAACAAATGCAGCAGCTCCATCGCTCCGGCTTGAATTGTACCAACAGCTCTTACCTTCTTAAAAGGTGGCTACTCTTCACCTTTCAGACTGCCCTTGATTTTAACCCAGACATGACTGATGGATTTTTAAGGTTTACTCTGCACCCTTTATCATTCAGAAAATTGCCCATTTTTCTACTCTCAGCTCTACATCAAGGAATTGAAACTTTCCCCGTGACTTCATGGGAGCAGACTAAGCTCAGTGTCTGCCGAAGCCCTGAACCTGCAGCCAGGTACACTGGCCAGGTCTGGGAGCCCTCCAGCCCATGGCATGGCTGCCAGGTTGCATCTCCTGCCTGGCCAGGAATGGGTTAGCTTTGTGGGCTGCAGCCACAGTTCTATCAGTGAATGGAATTATCTACCTGAGGTGGGCTTGCAAAACTAGCACATGCAATTAGCAAGGACATGGAGACGGGGGATGAGATCACAGGAAAAGCATGTGGATGGGAAACTGGCGAGGAAGAATTAAAAATAAAGTTAGAAACTAAACTAGTAACCAGGAACAGGGCTCCATTCAAGTTACTGGATGATTCTGGAGGTCTCCTTTAAACTGCAGAAGCATGGGAGTCAATACTGAACTCAAAAACATGTATTAGACATTTAAGAATTAAATGCTAGAAGTTTTTATACAATCAACTTCAGTATTGTAGAGGTTTATGGCTGCTTTAGGAAAGCATTCTTGGAATTATAACATGCTAAACACACTGGCAAGAAGGGATATTGAAATATATGTCAAAATATTTTCTATTATTGCCTTTAAGTATTTGAAACAGAAGACTCAAACTCCACAAGTAAATTGGTCTTTTTAATATACCCAAGGGCTGAGTGAATTTTATGAGAAAGGCGCTTAATAAACTCGTGATAATTATTAAAAAAAAAGTGATATAAAGCAGAACAGACATTGAGCTAGGTCCTAATATGACTCCACCAATGAGAAAGAGCTATACTCAATAGCTGTCAACATAAGCTTTTGGATTTGAGTCAGAAACAAAATAAACAAGCTGAAATAGAGTATTAAAATCAGCAAAGCAGCTCATATGCCTCCCTATTCAGCACGATCTTAAGTATCTTAAGCTGTTGATTCAATATTATGTATATTTTTAGCATATCTAACCCCGCATTATTCAAAAGCGAGGGTCCGGTGAAAATACCAACCCCAGCTATAAGTGGATGGTTTGGTTTTTGACTTCCAAATTGGCGAAAACCGGCAATTTCATTTATAATTTAATGGAGTTAAGAATTCCATGCAAACTACTAAGGAGAAGAAATAACCTTTTCTATACTCTCCTGCATTTTTGAAACCACGACAGTATTAGATTATACGTTATTGTTTGGAGAGAAATGTCAAACAGCTGGTTTTGGAAGGGTTGCTTTTTAAGTGTAAGGAGGAGGTGCTTTCAAATAAAAGAAGCAATTACACCTTACCTCATTTGTATGCATGCTGTTGAATATGGAGTAACAGAGATCCAAAACAGTGCTGGAGATCTGCAAAACCGAACTGTACTTTAACACATTTACTGAGAGGATGTGGTGTGCCTGGTTTGATAGAGAACGGGCTTGATCCTGATCCCAGCACAATATAGACTGAATAGGGTTCCACTAAAACCACTCAGAGCAGGGTAAGACTTTTTTAGGTGTTTTTTGTTATGGGTATGGTTGGACTCAGTGATCTAGGAGGTCCTTTCCAACCATGAATATTCTGTGACTTACAGACACTATTACGAGCTGAAAAACTAGTCTTTTGTATGAGGAGAATACACACAATACTACTAATATTATCCTCATAGTTTTGTGCTACAGAGATCTAAATCAGCCTCTTCTATTTAACCCCAGAATCACAGATGTTGGAAAGGACCTCATAGATCACCGAGTCCAACCATACCCATAACAAAATAAAAACACCTACAAACCCCCCCCCAAACTCCTAAATACCCTGATCAAACATGACTTCAAAACCACAAGATACACACAATAACCCCCTCCGTGCCTGCCACTAGAGCAGGTCCTGAGTACATTTAAAAAGTACATTTTCAAGTACCTTTTCCTATGCTATGTGTTCTAGAAATAGGTTGGGGGTTTGGCATATTTAATCTACGCTCAGTTTCGTCTACAAGGATTTCAGTCAGTCAGTACTATAATACATACTGAAATATACTGTCCCACGCTCACTGCCACGGGACAGGGATTTGCTGATGAATTGTGATCGCATTAGATGAGAAGTAACTACAGTCCTAAAGGAAGTCAAATGCAAGACGCCCAAACAACTGGCTCTGGGAACTATTTTCCTCAAGCCTTGGCTTACAAAACTGAAATATTTCAGAAAGAGTATTTCAGAGAGAATGAAACAGCACAAAATGTTCTAAATTTCCAGATAATTCTTGATCATGGAAAGACTTTTCTCTCTGCTTTAAAAATGACCCTTGGGCTTAATATCAAATACAGCAGGGTTGATCTTTCAAAGCTATGCAGTTTTTTTCAAACTGCTTGCAAGCTCTGGGCCAGAGATAGAAAAAAAGCTGTGAAAATATCCCCTTGTTCCCCTCTCCCCTGAGCATGCTGAGGCAAACCCGTCCAACCACCACCACCACCGAGCCGGGATCAGGCAGAAACCTGCCTGTAACTCCTACAGCACTGACTGGCACCTCTTGCTTCAGCTCATCCGCCGCTGTGAGGGGCAGAAAAAACACATTTCTTTCTTTCTTTTGGATTGAGTTAGCACTGCGGGGAGGAGAGCACATACACCAGTAAGCTGCTCTGTTCTCCAGAGCCACCTGCCACCCGCAGACATGGATGCTAAGGTTACATGGGGCAATTAGTATGTCTGGAAGAGAGAATCCCGGCAGATCAAACACATTACCAAAGTCAATTTACCTGAGGTTGATTAGACAGTTCCATCCACTGACTGAAACACAGTGCCAGTTGCTTTAAAAAGTAAAGAGCAGACATTAACAGTGGGTCTGTCATACCATGAGGAGTCAGGACGGGGTGGTTATTACCCTGACCAGCTTTTGCTGACCCGGGTATCCCATTCTGCACGCAGCTGCACATCACAGCTCTGCCCATACCTGTCCCATATACCTCCCTGGGCAGCAAAGTGCTTCAGCCTCCCTACTCTCTTTACCACCCGCCCCAAGGATTTCATGATGCATTTCCAGTCCGTTCCCAACTTCCTACCTCATTTTCCCACCCCGGGAGAGTCTCGTTTTCCACCTCACTCGGCCACCCCAGGCTGGACCCCCTCTGCCCTTCCCACCCCACCGCGCATCGCTTTCAGAGGGGCTGGCGGGGAAGGCAAAGAGGGACCTACCTGGCTTTTGGGCAGGTCCACGCCGTCCCTGGAGAGCGAGAAAGGCTGAGGGAACCCTGCGGGGACACGGGGGGACACGGCTGTGCGGGGATGCGGCGGAGTGAGCCGCCGCCCCGACGGCATCCCTGGAGAGGAGACGAGCCTTCCCAAGGTTCGGGGTTTCTTTGTACGTGTGTCCGTCCCACCTACCCCTGTGCTGGGGGCGGAACGTACCTGAGCCCCGCGGGAGGACGCAGAGGCAGCAGACGGCGAGGAGCCAGGGTAGGGCGAGCGGCGGGGGCATGGCCGGGCGGCGGCTGGAGAGCGACCGGGGCGGCGAACGGGCAGAGGGGCGGGAGGACGGGCCACCCCCCCCCGGTGCAGTGTTTATCAACAGTCCTGGCTAAGGGGGGAGGTCCCAGGTGAAGGGAAGCTACCAAATGTGATGCCCAGCTGCAAGAAGGGCCAAAAGAATGATCCTGGAAACTAAAG
>JAAGNO010012287.1:0-11968 GCA_033439905.1 Ceryle rudis | reverse complement strand
CGCCTCCCTCAGTCCCCCATTTCTCCTGATGACAGCACACCTCGTACGAGGCCCCCCCCCAAAATCCACCCAGGTACCTCCTGCCTTGATCTGGTCCCATCTATTAGTTGTAATCTCAGATTCTCTTTACAGCAACATAAGGAGGCACCTGTATCCCCCCGAGCTCGGCGATGGGGTGCAACATCCCACTTGACACATGTCCCCCTCCGCAAGAGAAGGCCTTCCCTTTCCCGGGCACACCTCCCAGTAAAGTGGCACTTCATTCACTTTCACCAGGTCACAGGAAACTGTCCAACTCTCCTGACACGTTTCCTCGACAGGACAGACCCCATCGCAACGCCCGAGCCTCTGTGGTCCCCAGCTCCTTGCCACCCCTCTCCGGCTCATGGCATCTGCAGGTGGCACCCCTAACTTTCCTCTTCCCCCAGGTTGGCCGGGTGTCTTCCTCAGCATGCTGTCCTTCCTCTTCTTCACCGACATGGGCATCTACTGGATACACCGTGGTCTCCACCACAAACTGTTCTATAAGGTATGAGATGGGACAGTGGGCTGGGGGTGAGAGACCTCGCCCCACCCTGGGGTCGTGGCCGCAGCTGAGCGGCTCCTCCCAGGGAATGCGCACCCTGGGGGAATGGTGGGCTGGGCTTGGCCCGGCTGGACAAGGTGACACCACACCTCGGTCCATGACACGACAGGAGCCACCCTTTGGGTGGTGAGGGTCCCCAGCCCCCTGGGATCCCAGGTGGCGAGCCCATCCCCACCTGGGGGACCCCCTGAAAGAGGCTGGTCCGCACGAGCCCTTTGCCTGCCCCTGCCTCGGGGACTGACAGTGTGCCCTCTCCCTGCAGCGCTTCCACAAGCCTCATCACGTCTGGAAGATCGCGACACCCTTTGCCAGCCACGCCTTCCACCCTGTCGACGGCTTCATGCAGAGCCTGCCCTACCACATCTACCCCTTCCTCTTTCCCCTACACAAAGTCACCTACTTGGGTCTCTACATCTTTGTCAACGTCTGGACCATCTCTATTCATGATGGCGACTACCGCGTCCCTCGCATCCTGCAGCACATCATCAATGGCTCGGCCCATCACACCGACCACCACTTGTACTTCGACTACAACTACGGGCAGTACTTCACCCTCTGGGACAAGATTGGCGGCTCCTACAAGAGCCCCACGGCCTTCGAGGGTAAAGGACCCCACGACTACTTGCGCAAGATCCGAGAGAAGGGCCTGGGGGCGTCCAACGACTCCCTGGCCGCCAAGACCGAGTAGGGTTCCCCCAGCTTGGCCCCTCTCTGGGACGAGATCCCCCGGCTGCATCTCGTCCCCTTCCTCCCTGGCCGCTCGAGACTGCTTTTCCACGGACAGAGCCCTCGTCCCCTGGCGGTGTGACTGGCTCAGGGCGATTCCTGGCGAGTGCCCCAGCCCGTCCCTGCTCCCAAAGTGGCTGTGTTGAGCCTCGCTCTACACCGCAGGCCTGCTCAGCTTCCCCTCTCTCTGCCCCTCCCAGCTGCCTTTGGATCTCTGCTACAGTTGCTGTGCTGCTGCTGCTTTACAGAAAGAACGATGGCGTGGCACAAATAGAACAGTAACACGGCACAAATAAAGCAATACTGTGGCACAAATAGAACAATAATGTGGCTCGTGGCAGGGTGTCTGTCCGTCCGTGCTGCACACCTTCATCGCCGATCTGCTGTCGCGGACTCTTGTCGGGATGAGTTGAGTGGCGAGGTTGACAATGCTACATTTTTTTTTCTGGCTGTATTTCGCGAAGAAAAGCCGCAAACTCCTACCTTCTGGAGACGGCGCGAGTCCTCCCAGCGGCTCCTTGGCGCGGCGAGGGCTCGGCCTCAAGACGCGGTGGGACTGCTCGATGCTCAGTGCGCTCTCCTTCCTTTCGCTCGATGCACTCTCCTTCTTTTCACCCAGGGATGTTCCGTGGGGCACTGACAAGGACACGTCCCAGCCTGGAGGACAAAGATGTGCTTAGAGATCCTTTGAGCTCCCTGAGAACATTGAGGGGGGAAGAGGAGGAACTGGGGACTGGAGATGAGGGGCGGGGGCTTCTTGCTCAAGGGTTTGTGGCCAGTTTTCCCCTGTAACGCCCAGTGTGCTTTCTGCTGAAACCCGGTCACCCTGCCTTCGGGTGCGGCCCTCTTTCAATAAATCTCATTTGCCAACTTGGCTGCCGTTTGGTCCCTTCGCCCTCACCCCCGACCCCGTGCGACGCCTGCCGGGGTGCCCCATCTCTCCCCTACGACATTCGTGACAGGGTTACCCTGCGCCGTTCCGGCAGCAAATCTACACATTGCCCCCTCCTTTTCTGCCAAAATGGCAAAGGGGACAGGGAAAATATCACCCAGGGAACCGTGCGGCACCCTGCAGGTAACGAGCTCGGCGCTGCCATTCACTGTCAGAGTGGCCAGAGCTGCCTTCGCTCCTCGGACCTCTGCCTAGTGCAGGTCCCTGCTGGGTGACGATGAGTCCTTGGTGGCCACCACACGCTCACCCAGAGCTCTGCATCCATCACAGCCTGACTGACCCTCTGCTCTCCACCCCATCTCGGCTGTTGTTGTGGTTTAACCACGCGGTCGCTCGCCCACCACTTCCCCCTTGGAAGGAGAGTTGAGAGAAAGGAAAAAAAAATTAGACCCTGTGGAGTGAGATAAGGACAATTTAAAAGCCCAGCGTAAAGAGAGGAGAAAACAACAGTAATAACGGTAATACTGAGGAAATGATACGTAAAGCAAGTGAGAGAAACCACAAGGCTTTGCCTGTGCCCGAGACGCTGCTGTCGCTGTTTCCAGCCACAGGCTGCAGGGAGACGAAATCAGGCGCCCCTACCACGGACCAGCCCTCCCCTTATACAGGGCCTTGACATCATAGGGTATCGCCTCTCCCATTGGCTGGCTCCGTTGTTTATCCCGCCTGTGGCCCCTCCCAGATATTTGGTCCAGCAGCTGCTGGTGACAATTCACCCAAAGGGAGCCCAGGACATCTGTCCCCCAGGCAAGAGGATGGCAGCAGGATCCCCCATGCTGTCTGCCCCGGGGGTCCCGTTCTCCAGCCAGCACGGTTCCCTGCCCAGGCTGTGCTCTGCTTTCATCTCCCTTCAACAGCTCCTTCTCCCCGCCGTGCAGGAACCCTGACCTCTGTCTGCTGACTAACTCGGAGCCTGGAGAGCTGCCAAGGCAAGGCCCAGATCAAACATAGCGATGACACTGCTGACCTTTGCAAACCACCATGCTGCCCAATTCCCTCACAACATTACGCCCTGGGAAGAGCTCCAGGCTTTCCCTTCGCCCCATTGTTCCACCTTCACCAAGCATAGTGCACGGCCATGGCCTCGCTGACACCTAAACCCCACGTGCACAAAAACACTGGGAGTAACAGCCAGGGGTTTGGGCACACGGACAGTCCCTGGGAGGACACCTGAGGAGCAAGAGGCAGCCAAGAGCTGAACCTGTCTGTGTCAGAGCCGGTGGGTGGCATGAGCTGGGCAGAGTCCTTACCCCACCCAGTTCCACAAGCCAAGAAACACCTCAGGGGCTGCTGGTCCCCAGAGCCTCTCACCAACGCTCCTCCCACGGGTGACCTGCTGGCACTGGGCCGTCGAGAAAACACTTATGGGAAATCCACAGGGACTGGCCACACACCACGAGTGGGAGAGATCCAACAGGGTCACCCTGATGGTTCTGTCCAGCCGTGACAAAGCCCCTCGGTTTCAATGCACGTCACAGTCTGGCCCCTGCACTACAGGAGCCGTGCTTTCCTCCGCCTGGCCGGCTCCCCGGCTGGCCCGCACCCACACTCACACAGACGGACGTTCTCCTCTCCGTGCCGCAGCTCCATCTAAGGCCACAAATGCGTCTTGGGCATCTTGATTTCTGTGCTCCCCCTCTCCTTTCATCACCTCCCCAGAGCGCTTCTGTTGGAAGCAGAAAGCAGAAACAATTGAAAAAGAGCAAAGCTCATCACTGCTGACAAGCATCCAGTGCCCAGAGCAGACGCTGAGGCTGGATGGAGATCCAGTGGTCCGTGTTGTAATGACACATGCGATGGTCGTCACAACATGGACCACTGGTGTGTGTGTGGTCCTGGCCTTCCCATTCTCCTGCTTATGGCAGCAGTTAACTGTTCCTGGCAGAAGACTTGGAGCAGAAAGCACAAGCAACTGAAAAACAGCAAAGCTCATCACTGCTGAAAGGGCAAGTTAACTGTGCCTGGCAGAAGACAGCAAGGCTGAAAGGCCCATCCAGGAATGTCTGTGCATCTGAAAGGCCAACTTAACAATGATTTGACTACAATCCCACCCCCATACTTTACATAGTAGTAGAAAACCGAGGTATAAATGACCTGTGTCCTTTTCAGACCGATTGTGAGGATTCTGGAGGGACAGATGTACCAGTTTGTCCTCCTGGCCCTCCCTAGGACGGATGCCTTTTGGTAACATTTGCAGCCTTGGCTGCATGGAGTATATGTTGGGTTTTTTTATTTCCCAGGAGACGATGTTTGCAATTAGAAATGTATTTTGAGCTATAGAGTGATTTCTGCAGCAGTCTATTTATCACTGGCAAGCTTAAGGAATCTGTATAAGCTGCAAGTGTAAATAAACCCTCTTATTCACACATCCCACTGCGTCTTGTGAATGCAACTGGACCCACCACAGACAGGCTATTCGTGCATCTGGTGTTGGACCTGTGGCAACACTTTACGCTGGCATGCCTATCTCTTAAAGAGAAGTCCAGGTGCCCTTAGCAGGAGGAAAGAGCGGCTGGCTCTGCCCGCGCACGGTGCCAGGGCACCCCCAGAGCAGGTTGCTCTCCCTCTGTAGCAGCACAGGGGTGGTGCCGGGTGGGACACGGCAAAACACAAAATGCACTTAGGACCAGGTCCCCTGTGCTTGGCACCTTGTGTGTGATGACACCTCACCAGACCCGAGCAGGAGCTGGCACCTGTACCCAGAGCCACGTGTTGCCCCAGGCCCCAGGGACGTCTCACCCTCTGGCACTTAGTGCAAGCCCTCGCCTTTGACTGGGGTGGAGGGAAAACCCTCTGTGAACTCACCTGCTTCAACTGCACATCCCTAAAAATCATCATCAGGACAGAGGTGACACGCAACGGGACACAGGGAAGAAAACTATCAGCCCCCAGCTGGTGTGAGCCCTCTGGGCGAGGGGCTGCGTGGGGGTGCACCCACATTGCCGCGAGGCAAAGGAGGCCCTGGACACATGGGTAATTCCCGAGAGCCATGCACAGAGGTGAAGGTTAGACCTCACGAAGCCTGCTGGCCTCCACCCAGCAATGCGCACACAAGGCAGAGCTGAACCGAGACAAGTGTGTAAAGGCAGAGCCAAGCGTTTTACATGAGGGGACCCAGAGCAAAGTGGAAAAAGGACCAGGTCAAAAGGCAAGCCCGAGCCTCGGCGGCATGTTCCGCTGTCCTGCTGCGGGCACACCGCTTTCCCTAGCCCGGGTGAGCGAGGGCTACCTCTGCTCTGCCCGCACCAAGCCTGGCTTTGGCAATGCCTCGTCCTCAGCCAGCAAGACCCCAAGAGGGGGCAGGGGTGGTTTCCCCATCCTGGCAGCCGTGGTGACCCTCAGTGGCCAGTGCCTTGCGGGATAGTCCTACAAATGAAATGTCACAGCCCCTGGCACAAAGAGACCCTGAGGCCTCCCGCAGCCCTTCTCCTGCTCAAGCAGAGCCTGGACACCTCGCATCCCCAACAGATAGAGGGATACATCCGCAGCACCTCGAGGCTCAAGGACAGGGAGGTCAGGACTTCGCGGTCACACGTGTGCCATGCCGAGGCCACCAGTATAGGAATGAGTCCTCCTCTGTGTCCCTGGACCTCAGAGACACCAGTACTGTATTTGAGACCTTGCTGCTGCTGTCACCACAAGATGGAGGTGTTGCTCACAGCACGCCGGCAGCAGGACATGCACCTGGGGACAAGCTACCAGGAATGTCACCCCCTGAGACACCCTTTCCACTAGGAAGTCTCCACGCCTCTTGTAAAACACACACTTGTCAGAGGGGTACGGCTGCTAGTCCTTAGCCAGGGATGCCTAAGAGCAGATCCTGTCTGCCCTAAGTGTGAGACTGGGCTCTGTCATTGTCCTTTGACCCCACGAGTGGCCACTGCCATCTGCAGAATGAGCAGGAATGACCATGACAGCCCCGCGACTGACCCGCTGGTCACCTAGAGAGCCGCCCGTGACGCTGTTCCCTTACGATGGGAACACGTAACCAAGGAGACATTTACCCTCCCAGCTCAAAGCCATACTGCCACAAAGTGCAGCCCCAAACAACAACACGTGTGGCAGCTGCAGCATTGCAAGAAACTGCCGGAAAGGAGAAGGTTCCCCCATCGCCCGTGAGAACTCGAGAGATCAGCGCTGGACCTGGCGACACTTTGCAGTCCCTGGTTATCTCCCTCTTTTCTAGGCACTGATCAAACCTGTTACCCTTACGTCCATCCATTCAAAGCCCACATGGACACTGCCTGACTGACAACCTCTGCCTTGGCTCACTTCAACTACACGTAGGGGAAAATCTGCCCCCAGCATCTCTGGCATCATCCACCAAAGGGACGGTGCTATCGTGTGGCATGGACCTGAGAAGCTCTCGCGAAGCCTGATGGTCCTCGGGGTGCCCGGACACCTCCCTGTCCTCTGCCACAGCGACAGAGCCTTGCTGATTTTGGACACATGGGAGAGGCGCCGAGATGCAGTGCTGCGCACGCCTGGTGACTTGGAAGCCTCCAGTCCTTCAAGGATCTCGCCTTGCTGACAAAATAATACCTCACAGATTTGACAGATGATCCTCTCCAGGTACGGTATCCTTCCAGACACCCTCTGTCTGACACTGCTTTGCAAGCGGGCTGAGACAAGATGGGAGTCTACTGCTTGAGTATCCAGATGAATATGCTGTCTGCGTACCCTCTAGAAGTACCTTCTGCTCCATTTGGCAACCCTGCTGCCCTTCAGAACTGGATTGACCTTGGAGCTATCCTTCCTGCACGGCAGTACCTTCCTCTGAAGGGAGGCACAACTGCTTTACTTCAGGAGCTAAAGAGACCAATCTGACTGAAAAACATCTCCCTTGTAAAAGACAACACATTTCCGTGCCTCCATCTCAAGTGTACCACTTCTACCTCTGGCTATACACGGATTAATTAAAACCCTCATCCTCCCGCTGAGCATCCCCGGGACCCGCTTCAAGTCCTTCTTGCTGCACAAGGGGAATTTGGGCCCCGGGTTTTGATCCGAGCCTGTTTGCTTGGTGTTTGAGCAGATAATCAGGGATGCGTTCATGCAGGGAGCCTGGTGGCAACCCCCCAGCTGTCACAGTGCTGGGGGAGCGAGAGCCACGCACAGCAGCCGAGACCCCCCCCTCTCCTGCCACAGGGGTGATGCCGGTCTGAAATCCCTCTGCCCCAGCTCTCACCGCTCCGCTTGTTGGGCAGGTGCTGCACACGGACGTGCTGAGGCTTCTCGATCGTGATACAGGGTGCAACGCGACCTTGCCGGGTTCGTGCTGCCGGCCCTGCCATATTTTGCCCCACTTTACATGGGCTTTCCTCCCAGCTTGTCTTTGATTTGCCGGTCTGCGAGCACCTACAGACGGGACAAAGCGACGAGCGGCTGCAGGTGATGCGGTTGCCCTCGCTGCTGAGACCGTGCAGTGGGACACAGAGGTGCGGACACCCGCTCGGGGTCCTGGGGGAGCTGTGCCACAGGGCTGGTACGTGCATGTCTGCATTCCTCTCTCTGCCAGCCACACCATAATCCAGATTACTCTTTTTCACTAATCTGGTTATTAAACTTGAGACACAGACCTTCCTGCTCGCCCCCCTCGAGTCCCGCTGATGAGCCCTGTCCCAAAGGTGGGGGTTGTCACCGAAGAACATTCACAGCCCCAGCACAGTGCACAACTTCCCCTGCCTCTGTCCCCTGCCAGACTTTGTCCTTTCTTAGACATAGCTGGAGAAGGGGAGAAAACCCAAGCCTCAGTGAGCCCAGCTAAGACCAAAACATTGTCATGCCCACATTCACCTCCCACTTGGCCTGTTTCCTTTCCCTCCTGGGCTGTCTCGGGGCACCGCTCGCCCTTGCAGCAATAATGAGCAGCTTTGCTGGAGCTCAGTGACCGGCAAGATCTGAGAGCTGTAGGAAATGATTACTGCTCGGGATTTTGAGCCAGGGAGTCCTGGCTTGAGAGTGCAGAGAGGGGAAAGGAAAGGATTAGCGACCTGCGGGGCTCAGTTTATGCCCCATTGAGAGATTTGGCTCCTCTGGCAAAAAGGCTGCCAATTGTTTGTGTCAAAGCTAGAAAACCCAGAGATCAACATCTGACTGACTGCTCAGAGTGGTGCCTTGCAGAACATCTCAAAGGATGGGCACTGTGGCATGGCAGACACAACTCGGTCACATCAAGTTCCCCATCCACGCTGGATGGCATCGCATCCTACAACCCCACAACAAGAGCCCGCTTTCCCGGGAGAGAGGTGTGCTCTCACTTCCCAGATGAGCCAAAAGAGAGGAGAATTGCCAGCTCTGCTCGAAGACCTGCCCGCTCAGCACACATCTTGAATGAGCTAAACACGAGGCCCTTCTTCCCATGGCAGTGGTGAGCTCTTACCCCCGGCACCCCCAGGCACCAAGCTCTCCGCCACATCGGGACTGAGATCAGACTCTGACACCAGGGTGGCTATTTTACTCCCTGAGTTGACTCCAACAACATGCAATGTGTCCTTTAAACAGCTCTACCTGCTCTCTTCGTGAAGTTCTGCAGGGGATGGCTGTTCCAGCCCCTGAGGTCCCCTAAACCCTCTGGGACCTCTAGAGCTGCACTGGGAAAAGGTGAAGGGGAGAGGGGGAGGAAATCCAGGGGGGCCGGGGGCTCCTCGCCCCGCTCTCGGAGTTCACAGTGTTTGCTGATGATGAAATCCAGATGGACTTTAACATAAACTCTGCTCTTTCTCCCCCTCCCCTTTACACCAGGAGACGGATTCTTTTTCCAAGAAACAAAAAATACCTTTGGCAAAGGAAACATGTGTTTCCCTCCACAAGAAAGAACTATTCATCTGTTAGCTTTTACCAGCACCGGGTTCACCCGAGAGGTCCTCGCTACCGCTCCCTCTCTCGTGACCACCACAGTGACCCGGCAGGACGGAGTCCCGCGGGGGTCAGGGAGCCTTCTTTGGCTCCGTGCACAAGCGGACGGTCACGTCGCTCGGAGAGCCCTGCAGGGAGCCCGATGCGGAGCCCAGGAGGAGGATGGCAAACTCCCCCACGCCTTAATTTCTTCCACTTAGAAACTGCTACAAAGCCAGCTCCTAATTTCTTATTATTTCTTATTCGATTCTCCCCCCATTCCCTGTTTTCGGGAGGATTTGGCAAGACAGAGCAGGTAATTTGGCAGGCCACGGACTGAACATGATGGTGCTTTTGGGAAACGACTCTGCGAACTTTCTGGGACCATCTCACCAGCCTGCCACTTCTTCTCTGGGGAGAAACCAGCTATAGGGATTCCCACACAATGAAACTCCCTTATTGACTCTGCCCTTACCCACCATGACCTCCGGTCCTCCGGAGGGACATTACACTGAGTCAAGACCGCTAAAAGCTTTATTAGGAGGGCTTATAATTGTATTGACTCAATAATTGAAATAGACTAACTAGGTTTCTAGGTGAAAGCACCTCAGGGAACGCTCTGGACAACATTTCTGCTATTAAAGCAAGCAAAATAAGAGGGAGCGAGACTGCCTCGGGGCTGTCCGTGGGATTTATAAGCTCCGTTCCTTTGCTGCTGGGTCACATTCATTTTCTTTGAAGATTTCCCGGCAGCGTTTGAAATGCTGGAACGGCTCACAAAGCAGAGAAGACACAACCCATTAGTCTGCTCTCAGCACCTCTGAGATGACAGAGGCTAAAATCCAGGTAAGGCCTTTTCTCAGCAGTGTGACTGCGCCCAGAAAACTCCTTTGGCTTACAGATACAAGCCAGAGCCGAGTAACAGGCACACCTCTCCTGTCCTGTCATCTCCCATGGTCACCACCCCCTTGGCACGGGGTACCTGCAGCTGAGCGGGGTGCGACCCCTCGGCCTGCCGCGGGAGAACGGACAGCAGACCTCTGCTCAGGCTGGCTTGCCTGGCTAGACACAGCAGCAAAAGGAGACTGTGCCAACAGCAGGGCGGAAGGGGAGGAAAAGAGAAAGGAAGGGTCCCACAGCATTTGTAAGCAAGACTCTTGCTTTTCTCAGACCGTCCTAGACCCCCAAGCCACCACAGCGTCCATTGGACGAGTCATGTAACATACCTGCCCAAGCACTGGCTGTGACATCCCCGGTGCTCTGCAAGAACAGAGCAGAGAGTAGACAAACAGCCTCATGCACAGACCATATATTCCCAGTCGCCGGGCAAACGGCTCATCTGAAAGAGCCTCCCAGCACGGTGACAGTGCTTAACAAAAACTAGACACAAAGCATTGCTGGGGACCCACAGGATTATCTCCTCAGCTCACATAGACACATAATTTCAGTTACAGGAAGCAGAGGTTTTTATCAGCTGTTCCTCTTTCTCATGAAATGTAAGACATAGCAAGGAGCCTCAAAACAACACCCAGAAAACCATCGCTGCCCCTGTCACGTGACCACAAGATGTTGGTAGACATCTACAACTGATGGGGACTTCGTGGGCACGACTCTACCTCAGTAATTACCCAAACTACCAGAGATGCTGATTAGAAACTTTTGGAGAAAGGAAAGGGACCGGGTGCAGGTGCTGCAAGGAGGACCTCCAGGAACGGACACAAGCTGCAGAGAGCTTCTGCAAGGTTGGAAAGGGTTCAAAACAACAAGCCAAGCAGATCCCACACTCCTCATAGTCAACAGTGGGATTAAAGTTCCAGAACAGCCATGGTGCCAGCACAACAACCTCTCCTGTCTATCTCTGCTCATCAGGTGCAAGATGTTTGGTCCACACATTCAGCACACTAGGGAAAGGCGGTGCTCATAGGGGCACACACCCCTTTTGCCCTCCAGCAGACACTATGGGTCCCGATGCAGAAAGGCATCGTGCTCCCAGCCCAGGCACTGTGGGGAGCGGGGCCGTGCTCGGCGGCACTATGTGCAGGTCCGGGGCATCCCTGTCGCGACGAGGTTGCTGTGCACAGGGTGCGCAGTTACTCCAGACATGCGCGATAGCCACAGGATGTACAGGCATCTGCACGTACAGCCACACATTTAGCATCTACTTCCAAACATCCCCAAACTGGTAAGAGAAACAGTAAGAAGAGCAGTAGATCACTGGTCCCAGCTGCAGGTTGCAAGCCGCAGCAATAGATGGGAGTCAGGCTTTGTTTGGCAACTGCCGATTCCCAACACCGTCCTTCCCAGCTCGCAGCGTGCTGCACCCGGACCGCGCACGACCCTCGCTCAGCCCGCCTGCGCCTGACACCGTGGGGCTCCCCACGGGGCCTCTCATCACCCCGTACACATCCACAGGTGACATCAGGGGCCACCAGGCCTGAAGCGCGATTGAACCTCAGCCTGGACACTTGCACAGGCAATCGCATCGCTTCCCACCGACAGCGGGTTTCTTTGGGCCCACGCCGCTTCGCGCTGTGTGCGGGAGGAAACGTGCAGCTCAGCTTTTATCGGGGGGTGGCAGGAAAACCTCGTGCATCCTCCAGGCAGAAGCAGCTGCAACGCTTTCCTTATTTTATTTGACTTTATTTCGCTTGCTTTCGTTCTGTTTGACTTCATTTGCTTCCATTCCATTCCATTCCATTCCATTCCATTCCATTCCATTCCATTCCATTCCATTCCATTCCATTCCACTTTCTTCCGTGTTATTTCACCAGGACCCCAAGCCCCCTGGCAAAGGCTCGGGGAGGGGTCCCGGCGCTTCCCCCGCGGGGCGGCGGGGGCGGGATGCGGCGCGGGGCGGGAGGGGGGCG
>JAAGNO010012286.1:7372-89208 GCA_033439905.1 Ceryle rudis | reverse complement strand
AAGCGGCTGAGCTGGCGCACCTGCGTCCATCTGCAAAGAGACCGCGAGGACCTTCAACGGAGTAGAAGGGCTGCAGAAGGGGCGGGGGGGGGCGACCCCCAGGGCTTAATCCCAAGGACCAGAGTTTTCCTGGTGATGCTGGGAGAAGGCATAAAGCCATCCAGCTTCCAAAGCACCTTTCAACTGGAGATAATATGACGTTATTTTCTATGATTTTTAAAGGTACCTTCATGGGAAAACAAACAAATCAAAATCAAACGAAATTAGGTTGCCTGAGAAGAAAATACAGCTGTGGTAGCCAAGACCAGTTACTGAATATTGCACACTTATGTCCATAAAGGAGCTGCTGTGCTGACTTCTTCACAGTGGCTTAAATCTATCAAGTCAAACGCTGAACCAGGTTCTGGTCTCAACTAGTATAGTCCATGCTATTAGGTTACACTTTGTCTTCTACAGAAAACTTAAGTAAAGGATCAAAGATCTAAATAATCTGAAACTAAAGTATTGAAGTGAATGGGACTGGTCCAGGCTGGAAATCAATACGGAACTTGTTTCTGATGTTTTTGGCTGCACTTGGAGAAGTGTCTTTCACCTCATGATCTCTTCTTTGTGTAAGTTTTCTAGTATGTGTCTCAGTCCAATCTCACTGAAAATCTCCCTTGTCCCAGGGTCACACCATGAAATTAAATGGTAGCTTTGTCAGTTTAAGGTGCCTCACTGCTCCAGTTGGCACACAAGCTAGAGAGCACAATGGAAGCTGAGGTGAGTTGGAGGTCATCTCTATCTAGCTCCTTCATCGGGGGGTTCGTGGTAACTAGTTTGGGTCAGTGGATTAGAACATCGGAGATATTTTCCCTTTTAAAGAATTTCCTGTCTTTAAACATTAAATAAGTTCCCAGGTGTGGAATTTCTCCCTCGAGTCTATTTCCCAGTGGGTTTTACATTATCACCTTGCTGAATATATTTTGATAAAGTTTCAAGATCTGTTTGTAATAGTGCACCTGACACCTCCCACTGAGTGTATTCAAATGTAATAGCTGGCTACAGGTTTACAGTGGTCCCAGTAAAGCAGAACACATGAAACATGCTGTGCATTGTGGATAATAGGAGAAAATTATCAGGCTGTAATTTTATTGTCAGCCCTCAACACACCTAACAGACTTGACTGTATTCAGTAAGCTACATGACTGTAAAGACTGACATTTTCTTTGCTGTGACAGGACGGAAATAGATACAGTGGTCTGGCAATTGTTTAAGGAAGAAAAAGACAACTTTCACCATAAACCTAGCACCACTGAAGGAGGTTTTGTTTTTGATTTCTGTGGAGTTAAGATTTCACCCTGGGGATTTATAGTTTCTGATTATGATCAAAGAAGAACTAAAAAATGTGACACTGTTTTGCATGACTAAAAATGACATGTGTCCAAATTTGAGTTGGCATTAGGCAGGGGACTCCAACCTTTCTTGGCCTGTAGGCAGCAACATTGATCAGTTAACATGCTCAGGCAACATCATACTTTGATCCCAAAGTCAATCAAGATCCCAGCAGAGATGGTCATAAACATCAGAGAATCCTGCAGGCAGCTCGTTACCATGTGCAAACATAGTTACATGCAGAACATCACAGAAACAAAGCTCCATGGCCAGCAGTGTAGCAAACAATGCAGAGGGTTTTTTTCCTCCCTGCACCCCCTAGCAATTCCCACCTCAGATGACCAGCAAGCATATATTCCCTCAGAGATAATTACTGTACTACAGTCTGTTATTGGACTCTATTTTCCCTAAGCTGTCCCTGATCATGATGATCAGTGTTGTCATGTTTTCAGTAGGTCTTTTTCTTCCACTGTTTGTATCCGCTTGTAACTGTATTCCACCTCTGTGAGAAACTCCTCCATTACTAGTGAATAGAAGTGTGGAGACCCGGTAGAAGCTTGTCACCCTTAAGAAGCATTGCACTACAGATAATAATACCCTTCTTGGGGAGAGATCTGCAGAATAAAACCATTCAGCATAGAGATCATCTATGTACTCAGGTAGTCAGGGTTTATCTTGAACCTTCAAGGGAAAGTAGGGGTTTTGCTATTCTGTACTGGCAGTGGGTTATCACTTCACTTTCATCACGACACTGAGGCTCACAAGGGCATAGCCCAGGTTTCACCAATGTCTCTCATCCACCCACTCTAGACAGATTACACCTGACTGAAAAGTGTCTGCTGTCTCAATGTCTAGATGCAAAGACATTGGATGTTCTTGTTTCCATTTACTAGCGTGTAAGAGAAAATAGTTTATTGGGTTTAATAATTCTGTGTTTTCTAAATCTGAATTCCTCTTTCTCATTAATTTCTGTAGACCTTTTTCCCCAAGAGCTATGCTGTGATGGTCATCATGACAGAGTCTAGCCCCACACAGAACTCACATTATCGGTACGATGACTGACAGGCATACAGAAGAAATAAGCCCCAAATTAAAATGCCATTCTGTTTGTTTTGCCGTGTTTGTTAAAGCAAATTCTTTATCATGTAGGACATTCATGACCATTAAGATGAGTGAATAATTCAGAGAAGTCTGTTGTCTGACAGCTGTCACCTCTTCCTCTGTAAAACTAGATTATTTTTCCAGATATATTTGTATTAGAAATTAATTTGAATAATTTATACCATATTTAAATCATACATGATTGGATGACTGGAAGCAGAGTAGTTCCAATAGGAAAATGGTGCAGTGAGGGTTTGTTTCAATCAGATAGTCACATCAAACCGAGAGAATACGCATAGTAGAATTGGAGCAGATAAGTTTTTGCCAACTCAGCATTTAGTTTCTGCAACTGTCTGCTCCTAATTGACCATTTCTTTGACTATTTCTTAGTGAATTATATACTTACTGGTTTATTCAGGACAATGTAAGGACTCCATAGGATTCTTCCAGCTCAGTCTTTATGCTCTCTTTGTGTTTATCCTCATGAAGGTCTCCTTCACTCCTGTGAAGCACAGAAGTCCTTTGCCTTCATTTACAGTGAGTGGTGATTAACCACATGCTGGATGAAACTCTCTGAGGAGAAGTCTTCATGGAAACCCCTTTTCAAAATTAAAATAATGCTCTTTAGAATGAGCTGGTAGTTTTCAAAACCCATCAAGTTCATCTTTGCCGCAAGTCAAAGAGGCTCCAAAGTAAAGTTATGTGCTAAAGTTAGTTATGCCTCATATGTACCACAACTACTAAGGAGGCTTTTCTTCCCCAATATATTATTCAGTAATCTCAAGGCATTTTGTGAATCTATATAATCTGTCTAAAAATTTCAGCAACTGTGACTCACTTGTGTAGCAGGACAAAACCTCTACCTTAATAAAATAAAATATGAGCAATTTGAAAAAGAACTTGTGGAAGGGTTCATATAGATTAAGCATAGCTGCAGGAATGCAGTCATCTGGTATCTAATTGCTTTTGTATGGTATTCATACATTACCTAAACCCACTTAAAACCATACAGTTTAGGAAGAGACCAAACCCTTTGCACTGGCATAAATGATCATAGCTCCTCTATCTTGCTGAGTCACAGAAATTCAGAAGATAGTCTGCTGGATCCTTCCTGCCAGAAAGCTCCCTATGCAGAATGGAGATTGTAAACAAAGAGAGGTCATGACCCTGCCATAGGGAGCACCTCAGGTATGGTATGGGGGCACAGCTGGAACATGACACATTCTGACGGATGGTCTGAAGACACTGGTCAGCTTCCCCTCCAGCTGGAACAGCATTAGCACTTGCTTTTACCTCCACAGAGTAGGTTTCTAAAGTACTAGTAAGTATTGTAACTCCTGCTAACAGGAGATCCACTCCTACACTGTATACTTTCTCCCCTCCCCAAATTTTAAAAGGTTACTCTCATAAAAAGAAACAATGAGGATTTATTTATTTACTTCCGTGAAATCTGAAGCTGACTATGGTAATCTCAGGAACAGAAAATGCTAGTCTAGTGTGTTTCCAAAAGCATATTTCTAACCAGTGTTCAGTTTATAATATGAGCTACTGTAATAAAGCTGCTTTTGCATGGCGGCTAATTGCATCGTTCACTGACACACAGCTTGGGCTATACCATGTCGCTGGTTATTCTGTTTAAGAGTAACTGTATCTCGGCTGACATGGAAACTGTATAAGTAACAAAAACATCTACTGGTTGATTTAGTGTGGATCCTGCATTAATTCCCATTTCTTAAGGGTCTGAAAGTCCACAAAACAAAATTCCACTGTCTCACCAGTTTCTGTATTAAATTCTGCTTTCTGTAAAAGCCTCAAAACGTGGTATTAGGACTAAAATTAAGTCCCCACTTGGTCTCTAAACCCAGTTTTCAGTTTGCATCCTATAATTTCTGGCAAACTCCATGCAATAAAGAGTATTCTCTGTGGAATAGGTTTTCACCACCATTTACAGTAATATCTTCTGTCAATAACCCCAAAATTCTTTTCACATAGCTTTTTAATCACAGTCACTGGAAAAGGAGCTTGATCCAGCATTCCTGCTGTACCCTAACTCCCAGCAAAATCCAAGAAACAATGTTTACTTTTTTTCCTCACCCAATTTGCACGTAGCATAGGGCTGTTAATAGTCCCAAATAAATACTTTTGATTACAAATATTAAACACAATTTTCTGCTTACATGCATTTCTCTGTATTGCACAGCATGTCCATCCTAATTTGATTAGTTCTACACATTTATTTGTCCTAGCTGGACATCCTACTTTCTGGCATGGAGTATGAAGTTCCAGCTATCCTGCTGACTTGTTACCATTGTACTTGCTCTATCCTGCAACACAAGAGATTTGGGCTCAGGAGCGGAACTAAAACCACCTCCATGCTGGGTGCTTAAGACTGACATATAGAAACTTCACAGGGCAATGTTCTGCATTTATCTTGTAGCCAGCACTGTAGGTTTATGCTTAGATTTTAGAAGAGATTAACTAACTTGCATTTCTAGTGTCACCAGCAATTTTTAAAAGGGGGAGGGGAGACCAAGGAAGGAAGAAATACAACCTAAGAACTCCACAAATAGCATTCATTTGCTTTGGATCCAATGTCACAAGTCCCTGGCAAAGTGTCCTGATACCGCGGCTGAGAAGTGAACAGGGGGAAGTTGCAGCTCAGTACATGGGGGCTCTGTCACACACACAGACCAAAATGAAATGAAAATGTCCATCACTAATAGAATGAAAATAAAAGCTGTCATTGTGGGTGGCCCAACTAAGGCTTTGCAAGCACTACATTTTAGAAGAGTTTTCCTGGAAACTTGCCAAGTGTAATTAAAGCACAGGTACCTCCAAACTCACAGAACTCTAATAAAAACAATTATGCAGTTTATACTGTTGCGCATGTGCCAAAATTTGTATTTATACAATGGATCAAAAATGGCACGGGAGAAACCGTGCAGTCCAGCAGGTTCAAAGATCCACTTTGAAAATGCTTTTTATAAATACTGATTTACACTACACCCAGAAGGCTACGGAGTCACAAAGATGTATTAAAAAGCCTGCAAATTACTTCTAAGACACTAGTATTGGTTTCAGACATACTTTGGCATCACATGCAGGAAGGGAAGCCCAGTCTCTGTTACAGGCAGCCAGCATCTACACCCCAAAAAAGGATAAACCAGGCAAGAAAGAAAATCCATGTGGAAGTTTCAACCTCTGTCTTCCATGATAGGAATGTATGATGTTATTCCACCCCCAAAACAAAGAGCACTGGGGCAAAATGGTACCTCATTCATTTCTTATTGGTTCTTCTCTTCATCTCTGTAAATAGAACATCTATCGTTTCATCCAATATAGGCTAAAAGTTGTTTCTTTCTCCCTTACTTCTAGTAGCACTGCTTCATCTCACCCAAGCCTGACATATTCTTTTGCTCTTTCATTTTCTTTCTGGACTGGACAGGTAACCTCTGCCAACCTCTGACTTGTTCCCACAAGTGCCACCACCAATTTGCATTGCTTTGTAAACTCTGATGATAATAATCCTGCTTGTATCTAGTTAGTTTCAGGGTGGGAATCTGAGTTCTGGGTTGAAAATTTTAAGTGCACTCTGGGGACTTAATTTGCTCCAGTACCAATAATTCACAGCTCCAGTTGAGACCAAGAGGAACTGAACCTGTTCAGCATTTCTGAACATGAACCCCTGTACTCTTTTGAACAATATACCCTGAGAAAAGTGTTGCTGGCAAAATTTAGTCTCCAGTCCTTCTTACATGTGTTTCTTTTATTTGCTACTAATTTCATGGGCCAAGCAAAGAATAAAATTGGCTTCTCTCTCTTCTGAATTTCATTATTTGCAGATTTTTTTTTTAATACAAGATAATGCTTCTTTGGCTGGCTCCTGCGATTACTCTATTAAAAACTTCCCCCACTTTTCACATCAATGAGTCTTTGTTACTTCATCCTCCTTGCTGGGAACATAGATTGCAAAGAAGTTCAGCAGCATTTTCAGTCCCTTCTGTGTAACAGTTGCAGTAGACCCACAGATACTTTATTTCACCATTTTCAATGGTTATTGGCCCATTTCCTATGAAAAGTAGGTGCTTTTACTTCTGGTTCAGTGTGTGTTCATCTTCCCTTTGTAGTTGCGTGCCCAGACCCACCACCTTAATCTCTTTCTTACTCAAAATGGACTTCTCAGTGGGAATTTTAACTACAGCATGGCAATCAAACAGGAATATGTCTCCCACAGAATTATGGAGCTGCTCTGTATTTGCTTCTATAAGAAAGAGCTTACAGCACCATGAAATGGTATACAAAGAAGGTGTTGTCTAATAAATCTGCATAGATATTCTATTTGCTATGTACTGGAAGAATTCAAACTCTTGTACCATAAAAAGAATGGGGTTTGTGTTAGACATTGGAAAGCTGTATTTTTTGAGGATCAGATTCTCATTTCTTGTAGGCTATTTTGCACCACAATGGCAGTGAGCAATCACTTCACAGCTTTTTATAAGGGTATTAACTCTAAATATTTAATTTGCTTTATACTCTTTCACCAGGAAAACAAGGCCTTCATGACTTATCTTTTATTTCCTGCAAAGAAGGGTATTTTTAACACTATTTTTCTTGCCAAAAGATGATGATAACAGATGAAGAATATGGTAGCAGTAATTGTACAGGACCGCTTCAGTCAAGGTGCTGAACACACGCAGAACATTGGTCCCTATCCCAAGAGCTCAGCTTATACTTTTTAATTAACCACAGCCTTCTTTGCATTCTTAATTTGCAAACAAAACTATTCCCTGACTGTGATGTTGATTTCCAAAGTGATTTCAACATGTTTAGGAATCAGTTGTTTTACAAACTCGGTGTTGCACTGGTTGCTGTGACAACGTTTAATAATATCTGTGTGTGTACTGAGTGGAAAGTGTTTGATTTTTGTCTATTTTCAGTAGATCTGGATGTTGGGAAGAAAAGGAATGAAATCATTTCAGGCTGTAGGCCTGTAACATTGAAACTAACAGCCCCTCTTCAGCTGAATTCAGTAAGGGTAGAGTTGGACTTTGTGGTGGCAATTCTGAACTTGCATATTAAGACAAGGGATTTAGTGGGTCAAGAATGTAAAAGTAGCTGGCAGAGTTAAAGAAGTGATTTTTATGCATATTACAATAAGGGAAATGTAAAATAGTATAATAATGAAAATCAGAGTTATGCAGGTTTAACCTTTATTCAGCAAACCCTTACATACGAGTCTAATACTGGGTATGTTCACATTTGCTAGGAGGTGCCTAATAATCAAAATCCTTCCCTTCATCTCCTTTAAGAAATACCAAATACTGTGAAAGTGCTGTTGTTTCGCTCAATGGATGAACCTTAAAGAGTGTAACATTAATAAAAATGATTTTATGGCCTTTACAATCATTTTCCTTTTAATAAGAGCAGGGAGTTTTTATCTTGAATTTAAATGATATATAAACCTTCTTGGCAATGCAGACACTGCAACATTGTGCTAGAGCTTCATAACCAGAAACTGACACTGATTAGTCTATTTGAGGGTAACCTGATTATTTGTTATCCATGCTCACAGGGTAATTTTATTGAGTTGCGTCTAGCAGGAAGAAATGTGCTGACTCAAGCTCTGCCAGGCCAGCTAGCACTGCCTGCTGTCCTCATGGTATGAAACTGGAGTCACATACTCCGTGATGTGTACTGGGATATGCACAGGATCTTTCAGGGGACTACAGAAACCATCATATGTCTAGGACAGCCATGGTAAAAGAAGAATTATTTTCAGTCAGAAGTCTACACACTGAAGTCTACAGCTTGACTTACCTTGGCCTATTTTCATGACCCAGAGTAAAAGGGAATTAAAAGTAAACAAAAAAATGTGACAGGTAAAATCTGAATTAGATTGAAAAAGTACTTTTATGTCTTATGACCTATAATAGTCTAAGCTGTGAGAGTATTTTTTTCTTTTTTTTCAGGATTTACCTTTTGTATCCCTTTGATTATACATATATACACTGGTGTCTTGCTCTTTTGCAATCACATACTAAGGGTGTCAAAAGCAGCAAGACATAAATGATGTTCTCGTGAGTAAAATTTTCTCAGTGCAAACCGAGGAAAGTGGGCAGTTTATTAAGTCTCTGCTTTTCAGATACATGTTTTCTGAAACCTGCCTCATCACAGCATAGAGACAATGCAATCTGAAAGCATATTGCTCTGGATGGGGGCCAGCCATCTGGGAATCCTTCACAAGTACCTGAAATAGAAGTAAGGTAGGGCATATTGAGGTAAGCAGCTTCCAGATTTTACCTGAAAGCTCTGTAGGTGGCCTAAGGCCACTTGAATCTAATCCAAACCAGGCACCTGGCTCTGGCCTGGATGCCTGCCAGTTTCATAGCATATTCTATCCCTGAATTATGGTGTCTGGACTTATTTCATGGCTTATTGTTGTATGTCTTTTAAAACTAATTCCTCACTGAAAGATGTTTGAAATTCAAAGCTGTCTTCAGTTCCCCACTTTATTCTGGAGCTGCAGACACTTGCCTTATTATGTCCAGGAGAAACCTTCTCTAACAATTCACTAAAAGGAGCTTAATGCCTTGGTAGTGTGCAGGTTGTTGTTCTTGGGAGAAGGAAGAAAAGGAGTAATGGAGGATTGTGTTATGGCTTTAGCTTGTTGATAAACATGGTAAGGTATAACTTTTGTAAAGTCAGAGTTTTCACTAAGTGCCTGTGCGGCTTCACTTTCAAAGCCCTTTCTTATAGGTGTAAAGGGAGCAATCTACTTGGAGTGATTAAAGCATGGGGTTTTTTATTAATTATAAATGTGGCTTGTATATGCTAGCCTCTGAATTATCACAAGGCTTTTATTATAGCTCAGTCTTCCTTATTTCAGGGAGATTATTCTAACTTCTTCCTTATGGGCTGCCCAGAATTAACTCTACTATGGAGCTTCATGACTATTGGACTTATTTGGAATACCAAGTCAGACTTTCTCATACTCCAAAACTCCAAATGGAGAAAAGAAATATCCTCAAATCCAAATGTGAGCAGTGTAGTTGATATATCCTTCACAGAGGAATAAAATACTTAAAATATTTAAGGGAGAATTTAGCAACAGGTGATACATGTAAACATGTGAACTTTTACCTGAGAGCCAAATGTTTAGCTTTTGATGTTGAAATATTTTAAGTGGAAAGCATTACAGGATTGCTCAGTTCTACAAGGGCAGCTTAAATGGTAATGTATTCATCTTTTTTCTCCCTATCAGATTTGTCAAAATGTTTTTTATCTTCAAGATTTTGTATAACCAGCAATTCTAAACCTTAACAGAAGCCTGGACTTTATATTGCAGTTTTACATATTCTTAATTATGCTGCTGTCTGCCTACTTTAATTTTTGATTATCACATTAATCAGCCTACTTAGCTAAAATTTTAAAGAAACAGAAAGGCAAACTTCTTCAAACTCCTTTCCTAAGTAGGGTAGCCTCACTGTTCCAGAAATATGTTGCTGTTTAAACAGCCTAGAAAGAAATTACCTGACCAGAATAAATAACAACTGCCTTAGGGCATGGTCCCTCTCAAATGTTGATTTGAAATTGCTGATCAAGTGTTAGATTAACTGAATTACTTGCAACTCTCAATTAATAAATACCAAAGCAACTTGGCTAAGTAAACAACAGAGAATATTAAACAAAAAGAACAATGCCCACAGCTGCAAAAATCACTTGGAGGAGTTTCTCAGATACCAGGGCATTACACAGAGAAGAGCTTTCTACTGAATCATGCTCAGAGCTAAATGAAGGGTCGCCTGTTATTTCCTACCTAATAGTCTAATAACTCAGAAGGATTTAAAGACTGTTGAGCCTATAGGAAAATCATAAAAAACTGCAAAGTCAGGAGAACACTTAACTTGAGATTTATGTGTTGTATCAACAATAACAGAATGCCCAAGATAGACTAAGGGTTCAAGACATGAACCTATTATGTGTTGTGCGTGGAGCCTGGAATGTGGGAAGCTTAGGGCTACCATATTTCTGTCCAGGTTTTCCCAGACAAAATGAAATGCAGTGAAACTAATGTGTCTGGGATTCATCCTTGATTTATACACGTACAGTAAGTTCAGAGTGAACTGGATTTACTGTGCTCACACAGATCGCCTGTTCAGTGTACACACATTAGATCCCATGCACCCTGAATGCATGGGATCCATTGTTCATACACTGTAGAATAGATTTGACCATATGCAATAGGTATGTCTGCAAATGGCCTTGATCAGCTCATCAGAGTGATAAAGAGTCATAATATTACCACCATTTTTCCTGGACAAAATATCTAGGAAGAAAAAGAGTATAGATCTGGGAAAAATCAGATGCAATTCTAGGTATGCTGAGTAAATACAAGTTTCATGTGGTATGCCTAATGGTATAATTCTACAAATATATGAAGATATCATTCATATCAGGTCAAAAGAAAAAAAAAAAAAAAAGAAGGAACTGAATCCACAGATACTTGACATTGAGAATTCCATTTTATTGCCCTGAGTGCTCAGTGGAGTGAGGTTAGAAAAATATGTCATTGTCCACTCTTGTCCAAAACATGGACAGAAATAAGTGCTGGTGTTCAAGAGGGAGAGATGCTCTTTGCAACATTAAAAATTCAATAAGCCATTTTCTTTCCAGCCCAATAGATGTGTTCCATTAATATACACTAAAAATCTTGACCTTTACCACAGATTTTAAGGATTTCACAGTCATAGAATCATCTAGGTTGGAAAAGTCCAACCATTAACCCTACACCACTAAGCCATATCCCCAAGCACCATATCTATATGACTTCTAAACACATCCAGGAATGTGGACTATAAAACTGGAAAGTCAAAATGATGATGTAAGTCTACCCTCAGCAATGTCCCATTAATATTCTAGTATGCTAGAGGAAATAACTGGATTTGCAATGGTTAGTGCAACATGCAATTCTAGTGTGGCTGAACAACTGCGCCTGAAAAAGCTATGCTGTCTGTAGGCCTACTTCTCTCAACCCTGTCTAATGTCACTGTACCATGACGCATGTCTGCACATAGCTATTGACTGGCAGTTACAGAAACACTTTAAGACAAAATTTGATTTTATTTGGCAGGTACACTGATGACTATCAGTGATAGATGACATCTTATCTGACCCGTTTCTTTGGATATAAAACAAACAGGGTTACTTTTGCCTATAATCTGTCTCATTTACACCATACAATGCCAGAGGGTCACTCCATGTTCAAGTCCAAGCCTAATTAATCTAACTCATTGCATACCCACAAATATTTATTAAAATAGTCTTAAAATAATGCTAAAAAATGTTTCTAAATTCGAAGGATAGGATTCAGGCAATCACAAACCCCGCAACACTAATCTGGTGACTGTTACATCCAGTGACTCTGCATATTCTAGCCTGAAAAGCAGTCAGTGTGGAAATGGTGGAACTTGCTACACACATCTGAAGTATATGCTAGACCTAGTATGTACTTAAAGGAATTCTTCTTAAAGGAATTCACCATAACATTTTATATTCTAAATGCACTGCAGCCAAGAAGCAAGTAAAGACAAAATGCTCTTTACCAGTAAACCTGAAATTCCATTCAGCAGATGTCAGCAGTGAGCCTCATGCACCCATCCTCAGGTTACACAGTCTTTTGTAGTTCCTACCAGGACATTTACTGAACTCAATTTATACAAAAAGTAGAAGACAAAGTCATTGACATATAAATCAAGAAAGAAACATCTGTATTAAAAAAACCCGAGAACATCAGTCAATATTTCCACTACAAGGGTGCTTATGTGAGAGGCCTTTTACCTTTTTAGGAATCTGGCTTCCACCTTCTGACTCTGAAGCTGAAAGCTGCTATTTAAAACTATTTCAGCATGTAACAGTTTTCTTACGTCTGATTCTAGCTTTTATAAGTAAGCTTTTTAGGTTTTTTATGTTGCTATATAACTGTGAAATGTGGAAATTCTGTAATACCAAGCATTGTATCACTGAAGTGTGACATTATAGTCCCATCATTACCAAGTCGCAATGACCTCAGTTTTGTACACACTCCAGATCCTTCACTGTACTGAAATAGAAGTGAAAGTTTGTAAATGATGAAAAACTCCTACACTACCTTTCTCATTCAGAAAAGAATCTTCCTGCCTCATGTTCTGTTAATTCACGTAAGTGACAACTCTTATATGGTGCTCTGAATTTTACAACACTTCACAGCAAACATATTTGTAGTAAAAACAGGTATCAGTTTACTAAAAAGCATCGAGACTTCACAAGCTTTGGTGTGAACTGGTACAGATTGATTTAAGTCATGTTTTGCTTAAACCTATTGCTAGACAGAATTTCAGGCCAGCTCAACAAAATTGGATCAATGTGCATCAACAGCAATTTTTTTCTATGGAATATAAAGCAATCCTACCGGCTTTTTAATCCAGTCTGGATGTTTCGTGTTGTCTATACCCATAAACAAACTGCAATACATAGTACATCCTACAGACAGATTTTCTTGAAGGAAAGAGCTTTCTCCCTTTCTGTTGAAGGAAAGAGAAGAGAAATGTCACAGAAAGCTTTGTACAGCCTACATATATAGAATTATTCCAATGGTTATTTGGGAGTCACTGTGCAGGTACATTAATACATTTGGGGACAGCTGCTAGAAAGGCTTGTAAGTAGAAATGAAGGCAATTACTCTTAGCAAGGATTCAATTAGCTAACACTTATACTGTGGCAACTTAAACACACTTTTCTATTTTATGGGAAGACTTTGCTGAAAAAATACGTTACTGAGGATTTTGTTGTGGAAGACAGTTCAAGATTGAAGACTATTATAGAATGCCACCTATCACAGACTGTCATCATAGCTTATCTATAGTTTCTGGAGAGGAAGATGGTCCTCTGGAGGATGTTTCAGAGAAGGTCTAACTTGGATGGTTTTCCAGAAGAGCCTCCAGCAATGGCAGTGTTTTTCTATCCCAGTAAACATATACACACAGGTTTGGGTCTATCAGTGGCCTCAAAATCAAACAGAAGGTCTGTTGAAACCTTCAAATAGCATCAAATCCACATGCTCGATCTTCTGAGACCCCTGTGTGAATACAGGGGTTGTGACGTTCATTAGAGGGAGAGAATTTGTTCAATACCCTTAACTTCAAAGAATTCTGGTAGTTTGTTTTGCTTAAATAATTCTCATTCCAAATTATAATTTATAATTAGCTGTTGTAACTCTTTAGGTTAAACTTATAATTTAAATTCAAGAGACTTTAAAACTGTCTGGACGAATTAGATATGTACTTAGAATACTGGCACTTCTCCAAGACAAACACTGTCTGTTATTATCAACAGTGCTAATGTTACCAGAATAACTAGGAAGATATACAAATCAGCATGACAAATTAAAAAGAGGAAAAACAAAATTCTCCAAAGGCAAGGAGTCTTTAGCACTCATTTAAATTTAATCTTCATGGCTAGATTTGTTTCCATAAACAGACAATTGTTGTAATTAGCTACTGAGACTCGTGCTTAATGCGTTTAATAAATATTTCAGGCTGTTAAGACATGCAAGTGGCACTGTGATGACTGGAGATTTTTTGCAGCTCAATGAAACATAAATGAAGAGTAAAAATTAATAATTAAAAGAGATTTGGAATGACTGAATCACTTATTTCCTAAGGGCACCATCTGACTCACTGTGGAATGGAAAAAGTTATTAGGAACGGGGTATGGACCATAAGCTTCTAAACAATTGCCCAGCACAAGAACAGAGATCAGTCTGCTCAAGGTGGATACTAAGGAAACCTGAACAATTGCACACAACACAGACAGAACATTTTCCCCGAACAGGAGATTGAAGAGTGCAGTGGAGGTGTTTCTATTTGCTTCAAAACTATTTTTACTGCAAGCCCTGTGAATATCACAGACTTTGATGATGCCCTATGAGGAAACAAGAAACAGGAGCCACACGCAGAATGACAGGGTTCATAAATCTTCAAACAACACTGCCCTTCATTTAGGCTTCTGCCTGATTTTTGTAGACTTTAGCCTTTCTTTTACAACTACAAGATGGAAACTTCTTTTATTAGATGAAAGATAATATCCTTACATGACCATGTGATTTCAAGGAACTTGGTATGTTACCTCCTCCTTACTACATGTTACCTCCTCCTTACTACCATCACTAAAGTTGATAATAAGCACCAAATATTGGAGCTAAAAATCAAAATTTTGGAATTTGGAACTTCCTCTTACTACTGACTGACTATTCTTTGATCAGGGACAATTTTCACTTCTAGATGATGAACTCACTCTTCAGAGAAAACAAATTAAGTGCTGCTTGTTGTGAAGATTCTAGCTCATATGCTGCCTTCAGGCACCTGTGGTAGAGATCTAAATCTTAAAACCAGCCAAAGAAAATTCACTTCCATCATCTTGGAGCAAGTACCAGACCTTCCAGCTTGATGTAGAGTGTTTGCCCAGGCTCTCAAGAATCTCAAGATTTGTGTTGCATGGAAGATAATCTAGGGGTAATCTAGTCCATACTGTATAATAATTCACTACTTCAAAGGAAACAGAGAACTGTGTATTTATCAGATAACAGTAATGTCATGAAAGGCTGAAGGATATAAGAATAAGAAGATTGAACTATAGAGACAGAAAGTATTTAAATGTTAATGTGGAAACACTTGCTACATGCCATAAAATACATTAAAAATCTTAAAATAGAAGAACACACTAACAATGAAGATCTGACTTCAGGCCCATTCTCAACTGTTATTTCAGTTCTTGATCCTAGGTTATCATTGAAGAATAAGGTGTAACCTAGCAAGCAGATAGCATTTGACATGAGGCTTTGAAGAACTATCCCTTCCTTTGATTACGAATAAATTATGAAGTTATAACTTCAACATGGAGTACAAATGTTATGCAAAAGGGGCATGTTTTTAAATTAGAAAAGAGTGGATTTAAATTAGAAAAGAGTGGATTTAGATGCGATGTAAGGAAAAAATTCTTTACCAGGAGGGTGGTAGAACACTGGAACAGGTTGTCTAGGGAGGTAGTTGAGGTCCCATCCCTGGAGACATTCAAGGTGGGGCTTGATGAGGCTCTGAGCAACCTGCCCTAGTTGAAGATGTCCCTGCTCTCAGCAGGGAGGTTGGACTAGATGGTCCAACCTTCCAACCCAGACATTTCTATGATTTCTATGAAAGGACACTGGTGCGGCTTTTCTTTTTCTTCCTTCTTAGCTCTATAAATCCAACCATTAAATTAGCCTGACTCAGGTCAGACAAAGCAGGTAAACAACTTGAACTTTTGTTTGCAGATGGTTTTTTTCCTTATTTCACTCCATCTTTCTCCATTTTGTTCAGTAAGCCTGCAAATGGAGCATTGTCAAACTTGTTTTCCTGGTTCGACTCCGGGCTCATTCCTTATACAGATATAGAAGAAGGGGAAGTGGGATTTCTACATGGGTTCAGCATGTCCTAAATTATCCCCATTTTATTTAGTTCAGACAGATGCTTCCACTGGTTAAAATATTCTGCAGAGTACATATGTCTCAAGAAATATAGCAACATATTTACTATGAATATACCAGCAAAAAAAATCAGCTTATCTCAAGCTGTTCATAAAGACAAGAAATATAATGAATGATGAAGTTAGGTATCAGCTGTCATCACTTTGTAATACTCTCACCACATATATTTTCATAATTTCATGTCAGCATGTCACAGAACTCTTTAATGATTGTACATGTTGTGTGCTAAGAGGTGGAAAGATTTTAAATTGCCGAAAAAACCCAAAGCATGTTTTTTCTTTCTTTTTTCCTCATGAATTTGACAAGTTTCTTATCATCCTATTAACAGAGAGCTCAGTAGCTGAAAGTTGCTGAACGGTATATTCCAAAGAATATGAACGTGATTCAGATAATATTGATAATTAAAAAAAAAAGGAATCATAACAGCAAATAAAGAAAGCTAAACAGAAATGTGTTTGACATTTTGCAAATAAATATTCAAAAATTAAGCCCCGTGAAAGTATATTCTCATGCACTGAAGTGGAAAAAATGTGATCTCAAACCAAGTGTTTATTTTTTAAACAAAGGAAGAAGTAACCAGTCCATTTTATTCCAATGTCTTCATTGTAGTTTAATTAATCAAATAAAATAATAAAAAAAAAATGGTAACAATTTGCCAAATACATAAAAGAGATGTCTAATGCTGATTAAACAAACAACTCCCCCAGACAGTCTAAATTGTTTCTAAAGGAAAGAATTTTAGGGGCTTTTGAGCTTTCTGAACTTTTTCTCATAAGTTGTTTTCAAAAGATCAAATACAAATTTACCATTTATCTATCATATTACATACAAGAATTGAGGCATCTTTGAATTCACTTGAATTTCTCCACCTACTTTTTTTTTTTTTTTAAAAAAAAAGGTCTCTGTGTAATGGAGAAATGTGAATAGCTCCAGAAACATATGAATGACATACAGAAATAAGCACAGATGCATGTCCTTGGTACAGCGTTTATAACATGCATTCCCGATGAACTCAAGCAAGTAATTTCTATTCATCTTTCAAGTAAAAAGCAAATGCCAATACTTTTATAAAGTGCATTCATAATAAGAATTGAGAGTTTGATAGATGCTTGTTTCTTGCCATGTTTCCAGCAACTTGCCAGAGGCAGCCTTAGTGCCTTTAGTGCCTTAGTGCAATTTATTTATGCCATTTCACACCTACAATAACAGTTGTTTCCAGTGAAATTCTCTATTTTTATATTCATGCCATGTTTATGCTCCTACATCACAGACATGTGGCTTAGAGACATCACTGAATAGGTTTCCTACAGCTGAAAACTAAATCTGTTAGTTACCAAATATAAAATATCCCCAAGGCAGAAATGAATGTCAATAAATAAAGAAGAGAACACAAATCACTGTTATTTTGCTAAATGGATAAGGTTTTTAGTTTGTTCACTCCAACCAGAGGTACAGAGGGAAATCATACCAAGCACAAGCAAACTGGAGATTATACGTCAGATTAATAAAAACGTGCAGGGAAAACTTCTTGAACAGTACAGCCACATGTTCCTGCCCACAGACATTATTTGAACCAACACACTGGGAATCTTAACCACAGCCTCTTGTGACCCATACACAATATTTTAAGGGCAATTAATCTGTGTGTTCCCACACCCTTTATATGATCTCCTCTCCAGTCCCACCACACTGCTGATTGCTGGTGCCATGAATACCTTTCCTTTGCAGGGCCAAAATAATGCACTGACCCTCTAGTAAGGCTGTTATATTGGTGCTTTCCACACAGAACCAGCTCATGCAGAGAAACAGGAGTTTCATCACCTTCTGCACCAGAGTGGACTTCACCTGTTTTGAAAACTGTTAATACTAAATATCAGAGAAAATAATTTCAACATGCTATGGCTGCTGCTCTGTGACTGTAGAAACTGTGTTTCAATCAGAGAAGAGTATAAAATGCTTTTCTATTGCTTTATTTGATTTCAGCCCCTGTAGAAAATAGGTCAGAGCTCTAAGCCACCGGTTGTGCTTTTTTACTAACCAAAGCCAAATGGAAATTTGCACAGTTACAAAGAAAATACAGTCCCAATGTCAAAAGAAATTTTTAGCAAGAACTGACAATCAAAGGACTAATACATGAAGAGGAGAATATAGAGATGTATCTGGGGGCATGTGCACGTAGCTATTATAACCAGTAGCATATGCTGAAAAAATAGATACGTAGTCCTGTATGCTTGAAGCACTAATTGTGCTATTGCTCTTGTACATGGAAAATGCATTTCTGATAACATAGCTCTTACCTGTCACTTTCTTATATACATCAATACGATTAGTTTTCTTAGTGATAAATATCATCTTTGTTTTACAAAGAACCTGGCACCAAATTATTCATATTTATGGCCTGCTTGATAATAACAGTGAATGTCATCTTTTGATGAATAAATTGAGTATTCCCCATATTTCCAGCCTAGCAGAGGATCTTTTACTCATACTGATTAATATTACCTTCTGTTCCACTGTACAATCAAAATAGTGCCATGTGCACTCTGCAGGAACCAGAAGACAATTCATTCCCACAGGACATGTCACAGAAAAGTCTTTCTCAAGAGAATTAACATTAAGGTAGCAAACAAATCAGTTGGGAGTGACTTGATTGCTTAAATAATTAGTTGCGCATTTCAGCACAGTACAATCTTTAAGGATCTGAAAAGCTGATTAATTTCTTCAATCAAAACCCCTATTAAATCCAAGATCTTTGCCCAGGCTACTTTGCAGCTTTAGCTTTTGCATACAAGGTTTTGAAAAAAATTACTTTTTGTGAAAAAAAAGAAAAAAGGCTTTTGAAAATGGACTTCCTACCCATCTGGCTGACACAGCCTGAAATACACCTGCCCACAAAGGATTTTCAAAAAACACTGGAAGCAAGGAATGGTGTTGAGTGGATCTATTGTTGCAACCTACAAACACGTAAAATATTTTAACAATTTATTTGTGGAGTTTTTACTGTAAAATAGTCCTTAACCAGCATGGAAAGAAAAGCTCCCTCACTAAGGGAACAGTTGTCAATATTGCATCATTCATTTCACCCAGGCTACAGTCTTCTGTTGCTTTTACTCAGTTTTAAAGGTCATTGCTCCTTTAGTAAATTACCAGTGGCCACTGAAATCAGTAGGAGTCTTTTCTGTTCACTCACACTCTTGTTAGATAAGGCTCGTACATATTCCCTTGCTGTAACATGGTACCCTGATAATATGCAGAGAATCAAGTCTCCATCTTTCTACCTGTGGTACCGAGACAAGCCTATCAGAGAACCCCTCCCTGTGAACAATGGGAGGAACGCTTAGAACACGCACTCTAGTGTTCCTCTGACTCACCTTGCTGTTGGGTGTCATGGCATGCTGATGGTGGTTTGGGATGAACACCCCAAAGAAAGAACAAACATTTTACTGTTCTTGCAGTTACAGCTGTTGAGCTCTACAAAGGAATAAATTTTCATCTCACTAAGGCCTTCGGTTCTATTATTATTATTGCTTTTGAACTAAAAAGTCTGCTTTAATCAATATGATTATAGTTTTATTTCTGCCATCCATTGAAGTCAGTAAAGTATCTCCATTACAGCTCAACCAAAAGGACATTTCCTCTCAGAAAAAAAGAGCAGCGTGTTTCATGAAACAATTTATTTAAAGAACATCTGCTTGAGTTTTCACAATGTTGCTGTAGGATATGGTTACACTGACTGAACTGTAAGACAAAAATGTCTCGTTTTACTGTGTTCCAAATCTCAGTTATTAAGTCAACTTTATAGGATCACTTATGTAGGCTGAAAGTTTTCCTAATAAATCATTAGAGGATTTTTGGGCCTCTCTCTGTTTGTGGTCTTTGTTTGTTTTCCAGTAACCACCAAACATCTGAATTAAATTATCTAGCAAATTTGATTACTCATACTTGAGAAGCTGTACATCTTCAATATATGCAAATGTCATTGCTGTATCAGCAACTTCATGTTCTGACTGCATTTAAATCACTCAGTTCCTCTTTCATTGCATTCCTATCACATAGGTGTTAAATCATGTACAAGCAGCTTCAGCTTTTTCTGAAGTTGAATGTTTTGGTTTGTTTGGGGTTTTTTTTAAATATTTATGCTTGGATCACATCAGATGCCCTCTTTGACTTTTCTTAGCCCTGACCCACTGCCCCTACAGCTGATGAAGAAAAATAAGTTGGCATCTTGCATAATGGTATAGACTATGTGGTTTTAGGATTAAGTGTTCTGAAAGAGGGTTTGTGATGATACCTAGATGACTGTTTCGTCTATTCCAACAAATAGAAACAATTGAGTTTGAAAGTGTCTGAATGTTCCATTTGGATATGGAACACCTCACCTTAGAAAGTTTTGGTTTTATTTAAAATTTTGAAACAACTTTTGGAGAAAACTCCATGTATTTTTAAAAATTCAGTTTCTTCAAAATAATTAACACCCTATGTTTCTATCTTGATCCAAAGTGTTTCTTTTCTCCACAGTCTCAATTTTTACAAGATAAGGCATTTCTGTTTCCGTCAGCTATTTGTTTGTTTGTTTGCTGTGTTGTAGCCATGGTGTAAATGAACTTAGCACAGAAGAGATGCTAGATGACTCAGTATGGGATTGCAGTTAGCGAGAACTAGTCTCCCTTTAGAAGATGATGATGTCTTCATTTTAACAATACCCTTTTTTTGACAAGGGAAAGAAAATGTAAGTAAATAAATAAAAAGACACAGTAACTTTCAGTTTTCTTTGTCAATCTGAGAAACTACTATTTGTAAAAAAAAATCTGTTTTGCTGCTTAAAACTGAGTTGTAATTGTATGTAAAAACTCTGAAATCCAAATCCAACATAATAATTTAAAAACAGCTCAAGTCACTGGAGAGCAAGTGTAACCCATGAAATGCACTGGCTATAACCTGGGAGGTGTCTTTCCACATTAGCATTCTTCAGCACAGGGAATACAAAAGTTAATTCAACTAGATATTAAATTAAGCATAGTTTTGACACATAACAGTTCATTGGAATTTTATACAATAAGCTCCCAGAATTACTCAGGGTCAATAAATAATTACGTCAGCAACCCCCCCATGACACAGACATTGTCCCATCAGGCAAGAGAAGAATGTACCACACATTCCACTATTCAAAGTGGGCTTTTAAATGTTCAGATTTTTTGGGCTGTTGAACAGAGAGAAAGAAAAGGAAAATGAACAGTCTTTCAGCAAACAGTTTGATATAACATAATGGGAGCAGAGTCTTTCTACTCTGCATTGCTCCCCTGGCCTGCAGGAGCAGACAAGGAGGCTTTCAGGTGCTCCATTTGTGTCACACTCCAAGATACATTCCATATGTCCTTGCTTTGGGCACCATCTGTAGTTTGCATGTTCCTTAGGATGCGAAATACCCCTGGGAAAACAACAGCAAAAACCCAAACATACACAACACAGAGCCCACTCTCACACAGTAGAAGAATCAGTTGGAAAATCTAGACAGTAAAAGCTTTAAATGGAAAATATTATCTCTAAGCAGAATTGTATTTTCATGGTCCCCTAGAGAATTTTTCTCTTGTTTCTGGCCTTTTTTTTTTTTTTTTTTTTTTTTTTGCCAGTGGGTACCCTGCTTCCCTGTCATTTGAGATAAAGAAATCTATAATGATGTCTCTTTCTCCATTAAAATACATCTGCAAATGACTAGAGATAAATTCACAGGAGTTTTAAAAGCCTCAGCGGGCTCAGAGTTTGAAAACTGAAGTGTTTTTACTGACATGCTAAGAATATTACACAATGTCAGTAAACCTAATGAATCTTAGTACAAAGCATACAGGTTGGTTCATCGCACCCCAGCTTGCCTGCAAGCAAAAACTTCATCTTTACTGATCTCCTGCCTATACCAGACAGAGGTGCACTGGGAGGATTACTTCCCACATCTGCAGTGTTTGCAGAAGCTTCTGTAGCAGTGTGTTACTTTTCCACACACATTTCCCAGCTGATTTATCTTACAGATCACTCATGACTTTCAGAATAAGGAAATGTTCTTACAGAGGAAGACAGTGCAAGAAAGCAGTGTAAAAGACTTCCTTAACATACACTCATTTTCAAGCTATTCCAGAGGTGAACTGCTGAGCATTGAACACATTAGTCACCATGTCCACATGCAGGATTTGGTATTACCAAGCCTGAAGCAATGCTCTATTCTGTGAGAAGTGAAATTCCTGCATTTTATATGCATTCAGTTTTCTTATTATTTAATGTTCATACAGTACAAATTGTCTAATTTTTGCCTTTGTGGCAAGTGTGCTGCAGACCTGAGCTTTCATGGGTAGCCATGAGGTGCTATTACAGTCTAACAGGACTTGTCTTTAGAATGGCACCAGACTGCAGGACTGCTTAAAAGTGGAATTTTGAGAACAACAGGAGAATATCACATGAGACCTCTGTTATTCTGTGTTACAAGGGAAGCAGGAGCAAAGCATGTGGATCTCATCTAGCAGATCCATGAGAATCTGGAGATACTCAAAGTGCCCCTTCCCAAGTCATACTCTAAGTATGGCTTTCTTTTAAGGATCTTCAATAAGGCTTCATCTCCTTTGTTGTCCTGTAGAAGAACATGATCAGAATCTTAGTTGCTTCATTTGCTCCTCTGAGGTGTATACCACCTTACACCTGAGGTTTGTATCAGCTTTATATCACCTATTTCCATGCAAAGATATCTCATAAAACAGTACAAGATAACCAGACCTCAGCAAGGGAGTATGTATTTGACACAAGAGGAATGCGCATTATACAGGTAAGTGTATTTGTAACCTCCAGGAACCGTGTGGTTTTGCTCTTCTCTTTTTATGGGTGCACATCTTAAATCATGCTTTAATAGACTGACCTTTTGCTGACAAGGCATAAAGCTGGGGTGAGAAGAATTAGGGGAAAAGGAGGAATAAATAATTCTATTATTTGTTGCTCCTTCTGTTACTAACAAAGTTGAGTAGACATGAGAAAGCAGCCTGCATATAGTTCTGTACATCACCTCCCTGAAGCTGAAGTTCATGTTGCACTTAATTCTGAAAGAGGTAAGGCCAAGGGAAGACAAAGATATGTTTTACTTTGTGGTGCATGCGGTACAGCCTGGTTAAAGTAATAACAGGCCTACAGAAGAAACCCAGACCAATTGCTGCAGACATGGCTCTCTGTTTACATGTCCTATAATGAACATTAGGGGGTTGCTTTGTTAGATTTTCACAATAGTCCAGCTCTGAAGCCCACCAACATTGGAATTTTTGTTTTTCAACTTGCACCCAGTTTTCCTGCAGCTCTTTGACTTGTACGGACTTGTACTTTGTTGTTTTGGTTGGTCAGGAAAAGCACGACACAATTTCATAGGGAAACTTAAGAAGGTCTCAGGAATCTTTGGTTTCAAAGCTATTAGTAGGACAGTTCTATTGAATTTTTGGGTGGCTCCAGGCTCAGAGCCCTCCTGTAGTAGGCACCCTATGGTACATTACTGACTGCTTCCAGTGAACTAGTAGGAGGTGATTTTTTTTTTTATATGATACAAATAGTTTTTATTAAAGAAAATATGACTGTAGAAAGGTATGCTGTCTTGTGATGATTAAAGTATCTTTAACCTGTTCAGTCTCAGTACAAAACTGAGGCTGAGATGTATGAACATCTTCCACCACTATTAATGAAATGTTATGGTTTAGGTTTGATATGGGATAGTAGAGATTACTATAATATATGTCAGGGACACATTTTTCTTTCAGCACCTCTTAAATGCTTTTTATATCCACCCACCAAGTACTTTGTTATATTTAAATTATAAAGTTTTTGGTATGGGACCATCCTTTTTTATAGGTTTGGACAATGCCTAATGTAACAAGCTCCTACCTCTGGGGAGTTCTGCAGTGCAAATTAATGATGTCAAGTCTCCCTATATACAAAAGGACATTAAGTTTGTGAAGTAAGGATTCAAGAAGCAGGAGGTACCAGAATTAAGGTTTCCTCTGCAATTGCCTGTGCAGTCTTAATTTGGCATGTATGCGTATATGTATTATGGTACAGACTCATTATATAGCCATATGCCTCATACCGGAACAGGGAATGCTTGCTACCGCTATTGAGTATTTTATTTTGTTCCAGTCCTTCACTGCATAACCCGCTGCATTCCCTGCTGCACCTCATCAAATTCGTGAGTCTTCCATAATTGCCAAATGTGCTATCTTGTTCTGGTTGTCTGGTTTAAGAAGCACAGGGCTTGACTTTATAAAGCAATTACAATGTATAGCACATTTCCACTCAGAACAGATGTCAATGCAATAAAGATCTTGCCACATCTGCAGACCAGAAACATTAGCTTAGATGTCTCGAGTTGGATGCCCAGAAAATGAAGAACACAGCATTACCACTTCCAAAACCTTGGTTTAAATCACTTACTTCCACTAACTACACAGAAGCGTCTGCCAAACATAAAGTTCACCAGACATGTATCTCACTACACAAGCACAGATTTTTCTTAATACTTGAATCCTCTGCTCCCTTTACTGTAGTCATGACATGTCTCCTCAAAGATCTCTTTGAGCTGTCAGTTATTTAGCAACTTCTTCTCAGGACTAAAAGCTTATTTTAGCCTGTGTAAACTAAGCACCTGAAGATAGGTACAATTCTCATTAGATTTCTGTCTGGGAGGAGAACCTGGCACACATTTACTGCCTTGCCAAGGTCTTCAAAGGGTGTTCCTGTGTGATATTGCCAGGTTCCTAGTCCAAATAGTTTGGAAAAACATGACCTTAGAGCATGCTATGTCATGTACCTGTTGTGGGGTCCAGCTACAGCCTCAGCAATTGAATTCACTGCAGCACCCAAAGGGATTCATTTCTTGTAAATGTCTACCACTCAAAACACACAGAAGTCCCCTTCATTCAACAGAGACTGATCTTTTATAAATCTCCATTGAGCGAGGACTCTGCTTGTATCACTGACTTCTTTGACTTGAATTTCCTATTCGCCACAGTCCTCCTTGCTGTTTTAGCCTGTGAAAGGTGACTAATGATCACGTTGTTATCTTATAGCAAGATTCACAGAGCAGAGATCTCCTATTCTTCTCTAATCAGCCTCAAGACATAAAAGCATTATGACATCTTGCTGGTCCGCTACAGAGTCGCACCCTCACAAACCTTTTTCTTTGCTCAGACACTTTTTTTCCCCTTGAGCTTTATTTTATCCAAATCTGTGGATACTGCCACCTTTGAGGACAAGGAGCAAAAAATCCCAGTAACAAACTACCTGGACTACCTACACTTGTAAAAATTATACATATGGACCAAACAGTGCTTACGTTTTGAAGTTGACTGGGATGAAGATTCACTTTCCCCTTAAAAAGGGATAAGAGTGACTGACCCTGAAATTCTTTTATTAATTAAAGAGAAAATAGTGCTTCATTGGAACAAATCCCTCATGTACCTCCTAATCATCAATTTACAAATACAGATACTAAAGCAAAACACCCATGGGTAGTTCTGAGACCATTAACAAGATATAAATCTTTTAATAAGTAATCATGAGTGTGGTTTCTTAGGAAGACTGGTACCAATTTCTACACTATTTTTAAGTGTGCTGTGCAGTTAGGCTGGATGTCAGTGCTGAAAAAGAACAGCCTGAGTCTTGGCATGACAAATCTCCAGTGGGTAGCTTTAGTCTGAGTGGTCATATTGTGCTCTTCCAGGGCACTGTTCTGCAGAAGCTATCAGAGGAAGTTGCTCATATACTGCAGTGGAGCATTAGCAATGTGTAAATCCAAGTGTTTTCATGCTGTCAAATGAAGCCCACTTAACACAGACTGTGTGCACAGCATGTAAAATAACTGGCTGAACACTTCCCAGTGTGCTATGGCCACCCTTACAGCAAGGACTGGGAAAAAAAATAGCTACTCTAGCAATTTTTTATGTAACTCTTTCAATAACATACAGTACAAATAGTCTCTAAGGGTGTGTATGTCTGTGGTGACAGCAACAGAAGAACTTGCAGGGGGACCATAATTCTAGATACGCTTTCACTACTAGCATGGCTGTAAGTGGTGGGTGAATTCAGTGCCTTTCTGACTGGAATGATAATGGCATGAGGAAGATAACAAATGAGATGAAGCATCCAAAATCCCTTATTAGCCTTTGGTGGAATATGAGGAGCTGCCAGCAGAAGCAAAATATATACGATCTGCATTGCAGCTGCTTTGTCTATGGAAGTACAGTGCTGGAGCAACGTGGAGGCTGTGCGTACATTAATTCTCCTTCCATGTAGCACAGTAGGTGGAAAAAAAGCCAAAAGAAAGAATTATTGTAGTCTTTCTTTTATTGTTGTGATTTTATTTGTAACCAGCTTTGTCCTTTCAGTCAGTTATTTACAATTCTGTTGTTTGTTCTATTTATTGTGCCAGGATCTAACACTTGGCTCACAAAGTCAGTGTATTTTGTATGAGGACTGTATCATTTGGACGTTTCTTTTATCAGCCTTTTTTTTCTCTTCTAAACTGCATGCTCTGGCTATGTGATCTGAATAACTAATATAGAGTTAGTCTATTCTGTTGGACAGTAGCACAAGGTCTAGGAGAGCTTATTGGGGTGTACTACAATAAGAAAGACCTCAAGCAATTTAAGAAACTGTATTCCCTGCCTGAGCTGACTTGACTGTTGGTTAGGACAGCAGCATAGCATGTGGTTAGACTCCTTCTCTGTCTCTCATTGTCTTCTCTGAGACTACACTAGCTCTATATTGCTGAGCACGTGTGCATTTGTTTATGCTCTCCTCCTCACTTCCACCCTGGGAATATATAGAGAGGAAGAGAAGGACTCTGACCCATTTTTACACTTCACAGTATTGTGGCACCAGCCAAACTTCCATGTGTAGCTACTATGATTAAAATAATACTGTTATACCAGCACATCCCCATGAAAAAGATGTAATGAAGTGCTGGCACTGTAACATATGCTGTCGCCATGCCGATGCCCCTGCCAGCCCTAGCTGTTAAAGCCACCATGAGCCAAACACAGAATAATAAGATTCTTTCCTAAAAGATGATACATGGAACTCTTTCTGTCCTCTGACTTTTGAACTTCACCATCTTGCCTGCTATGCAGGGTAGAAATACACTGTTACACTCTCTGTTATTACCACTGATCAGAGATTCTTCATTCACACTACTACAAAAGCTGTTTTCAAAGCAAACACTAATTCTGTGGTTTAGTTCAAATACTGTAAGACTCAAAAATAGATGTGAGGCTTTAAAACTGAATAAACTTGAGCTTCAAGGGACACGTGAAGAAATCATATGACTTGTAGTAGTGCATACTATAATTGGAGATCATTTTATCAATGAGAATCTAAAGCTTAAACTAGTAGTGTGCTTTCTTATTTTTTCAGTAGCAAGCATCTTCAAAACATGACTTTTATTATTTTGTGTTATTTGGAGCTATTTACATTCTTGTATTTGTTACATTTAATGGATGAAAAAGGGTAGACCTGAACTCATTTTTACTGGTGAGTTGGTGAAACTGCCCAGAAATAAATAGGCTGATCCACTCTCTTAGCTCCTAAAACATTAAAATACACTAAAAGTGTATTTCCTCACACTAATCTCATCAGCCCTATGTCTCTTGTCCTACGACATTATGTAACTGCTCAGTCCTTGGGAAATTAGCAATTTCTTACAGTGAGTAATTTAACCATTTTAGCCACATGCCCTTAAGATAATCTCTTGAACAGGATGTGCAACTGATTTAGTTTAACAGTAAAGTATTCATAAGGAAGTATTCAAAAGTAAAGCACTACAGTAGTTGTCAGAGCATAATAAAAGGAAGGAATAAATGCATCTCTGCTTATATATATGTAGCTCATTTAGTTCAGCATATTCTATACCTACAGAGAATGTCTCAAATTAGATTGTTTTCACTGGCCACATTCACGTTTCTGCTATGTCCACTTTTCAGCACTTGTCAGAACAGCACCTGGCAGGACTTTCTCTTAAAACTGGTGTTTTATTCTCAGGTAATTTACATTTCTCCTTTGTAAATATCCTACTGGTTTGAGAGGGGACAGAAATAAGAATCAAGTTGCATTTGGGTAATTTTTTATTCTTTCCTCTTCTTTGCAGGAAGCATTAAAAGAGTTTGTAGAAAGCATGACCGAAACCCATTTGAAATAATTTTCTACTGCAGATGTTGCCATCCCATAGGAAGGAAAGTATGTCAGGAATTCTTCTACCATCCCATATGATTATGTGACAAGCTTCTAAATGCATCTCTTACAACCAACCCACAACTGCTGAAGCATAAGAAAAGAAAGATTAGGTGGGAGCTGGTCTGCCTTTATACTACAGTCCTTAGTTCTGCCAAATACACAGCACCAAAAAAGTCCTGCAGCAACAATTACTAACTACATTCACTACATCTCTAGAGGCCAGCATATTGCTCTTCATTGCAGGATTTTAGCAAAACAAACCCTTCAGTAGGAATAACACTGTAAGCCATGTGGCAATGAGAATTTACAGAGGAGTAAATGTGAAGATCTAATGCAAGTGAGCAACACCTGCTTACTCCATCTTACACAACCTTCTGACTGGCACCCAGATTGGGTGTACACAATAACTTCCTTGCTGAGAACAGCAGTAAAATATTAAGCTAAGTCCCTTATAGCGTAGTAAGGTGCACTGTGTTAAAAATTAAAGAGACAGGAGATTCCAACATTTACTGTAAACTGAACTTGACAAAAATGCAAATTATATGGTTGCTTTAAGTTCAAGGGATTCAGACTCTGATCTATCTAATAAGAGTCCATATAAAAAGAGAACTGTCAATGGCATGTGGCTAGTAAGGGTGGATATGCACATCAGGGGTTTTGGTCAAGCAGACATAAATTAATCATCAAACCTGAACATGACTATTGCAATGTAAAAGCTAATGTATCTATTTTCAATGAGCTGTCATCAGCGTTTTCTTCTTTGCACTTTGCACAGAGAGACCTGAAGGAGATTACAGTGCTTGTAGACTAATGGTGGCACTTGGTGACAAATATTTCAATATCCAGCTTGAAGTTCTCCCACTGGTATTCCCAATCCACCGTGCTACCAGAGGAACATAACTTCCTTATCATTAGATCAGCCTTCAATTTTTATTAATTATAAATTATAGAAGCAGCAGCTCCTGGCAACAGTAAATGATAGGTCTTGTCATAAGGAATTTTATCCAAAGTAGAATAAGAGATAATGATATGTGGTTAAGTAATTCAGGCAGGATATCAGAAGAAAATTCAGAGTGAGATCTATTAGACAATGAAAATACTGTCCAAAGGAAGTGATAAAAGCCACATCACTTAAAATATTTAAAGGTGGTTTGTTTAAAGCTCTAGAGAGGATAATTATATTGAAACAATGTCCATTAACAGAGAATGAAATCAGCTTATATTCAGAAGCATGAAGTAAATCACTTAACTGGCCATTGTAGTCTCTAACTAAGGTGAATTCATGAGGTTTTTTTCTCTTCAGCAGATGTTCCTTCACTCCATATGTTTGCTACCACAGAGGAAAAAAACACTTCTAAAAAGGAATCAGTCTGGAAGCCTAGTTTAGATAGCTTCCCCAAAACCATTGTTGTACTCCAGTGTATAGTACATGCAAAGGTGCAGTTAAGGTGGTAAAAAGAATAAAATAAACTATCCTGCAGTATCACAGTTCTGCTAGATCCTGTACTCCTTATCGAAAACATATAACCAAAATTGTTAATAATTTATAACTGAATTTTTACCTCATCTTTAGTTTTTCCTGGAACAGAAACAGTTCCTCCACATGTTAGCTTGTAAAACCCCATTCTGCAATATTTGAGGGGTTGTGTATGGTATATTCTCCTTCAGCACATTTAATCAACTTATTTGAAAGTTACTTATAAGTTTTCAACTCTGAGCTCCAAGATGTGCTCTGATTGTTTTGCAATTATTCCTTGGAGGAAATATGTAAGAACAGTCATAAGTGGGGCACTGGTGTGTTTCCATCTGAGAACAATGAAAATTATAATTGCAGTACAGGAGCTGTTCTTATTCTTTAATAAGACTTTGTTTTGAGGGCTGGTATCCAAATGGAAATTTTTGACACAGACATCTGTTAATAAAACATTTACTACTTAACTTTGATATGGAAATAGACCAGCAAGTCTGATTAAGTCCTAGACAATCCTTAGGGCAAAAAGCAAAACAGAAAACATTCCCAACCCTCAGTTTTAACTAAAACAAATGATTATACATTACAGTCACATCAGGGTTTTACTTATAAGGCCATCTTCCAACGGATTTGAATGCCACACAGAAAACAGATCAAAGTTTGTTACAGTGTGATCAAATGTTCTCAGTATGATGCACATCCATACAAATAAATGTCTGTTCTTTATAATTTAATTAATATATATATTGCTAATTCTAGAAAGACTTAGTTTCATATTTGACTAAATCCTGGTAGCAATCAATCCACTGATCGTAATGAGATTACCCACAGTTTATAGGCTTAAGCCTATGTATAATTCTCTACAGCAACAGAGAATTTATTTTTTTTGCAAAAATGTATTTACATGTTATAGAAAAATATCTAGGGCAGCAGCCTGACTTTTCTGCAGTTTATTTTTAAAATTATGCTACCTCATTTTGCACAATTCTTAGTGTTTGTGCATACACAAATATACATCTCTGTATGTCCCCTTTTTAATGACGTATGTGTACATAAAAGGCAAAAACTATATTTATATGTATCCAGGTACTTTCAACCACACAGCAACTAAATGCATACCTGCATACATATTTATACATATATTTACAGACTTGCATATTTATGTATTAATAAATATTTGTGTGTCTGTATGTATATTTATGTACACATACACATGTGTAAAAACGAATATAGTAAGAAGCACAATAAGTGAAGAGACAGAGCTACATAACACTTTAGAATCCATGTTTCAAATACATGGCTTTAACATAGATTATGTTAGGGATTAGGACAAAAAAGAAACAGTGGGTTATCATGTAAGAGTTGAGACTAATAAGGAAGAACAAATAGCTGAAATTATGGGATCATACTTGTTCCCATTATCTTCTTCATATCAGTGACCGTGTAAATTAAGCAATTCATTAACAAACACTGTCATCAGTCGCTATCAGTCAGTATTTCTTTTTTGCAGAATAATGTCATTCTCCTATGCACAGATTTGTACTTCATGCTTTATTACTTCTTCAGGTCTTTGTAGAATCACGAGTACAGTCTAGTTAATAAATGGTATGTCAGTAGAAAGAAAATAGTGTAGCAATTCCAGCTGTTTCACAAGCCAGTCATAGGCAAGTGTATACTTCCATCTGGCCCATAACATTTTGTTCAGAAAAGACTGGGATTAGCTATTCAGACAGCATGCACTGCCCCAGCAGCCAGCTGGCTTCTCCCAGGCCCACAGATGAGCAGGTGGTTAGTCTGCAAGAGGAGCAAGGGGCTGTGCAGAGTAACACATCACCCAACTCTATGCCAGGGACAGAACACTCAAAGAGAAATACTACCACCACTGCTCAAGAACTGGCTCCAAACCTTGGAGTATTTTTCACTGCAGCACTAAATTCTCTCCAACACTTTCCTGCAATATTAGTGTGGTCATGACACACTTAAGCATGGATATAACCAAATGATACACCTGGATCAGCTATCTACATGATCCTTCATCCGTTTGTTCTGGAAACTACATATTGCCAAACTGTCTGGAACAAAGCCTATGCAACCCCATTGATTCCAGAAAAATTCCGAACATACATTTCTTTTACAGCTAATACATTTCTTCCATAGTTAATCAAGCCCCAAATTTGCTTACCTAATCTAAACTAGTAATGGTGGTGAAATAATCTCCACTAGCTCTCTATATGATTCCTACTGCTAACATAATTACACTTCTATATCTCATTTGAGATACAAAAATGTCATGTACTTTAATGCTATATAATTTGTCTATACTGACACAGGATGTTTGACCAGAAATCTAACTCAAGCCCTTTCAAGGGGCACTAGGTCTTAAACCATCATAGATATTTTTTCTTGTAATAGATTCTGAACAGTAATTATCTGACCTGTTTAGAGGATTTAAAAAAATACTGAGTCCAATGATAAAAAATTATATGTAGCTCATAAAAAATTATATAGGTTCAATTTTCTTCTTATATATGCCATTAGAATCTGCGGTAAAAACACTTAAGTTTGGGCATTAACTCTGTGTACGACATGAACATTACAGTATTCTATTTAGCAGTGTTGATTCCAAAAGCGTATCTGTTATCTTAAAATAGACAGCAGTATTGGTACAGCTGTAGCATCATGAGTTAGGTCCCCAAAATGAAGGAGTTAACTTTAACCATCATAGTTTTAGAACACTGCTATGAAACTTGCTTTCAAGTTTTTTAGCCTTAGGGGTTCACATTTATTTTTTTCTTTCCACAGTTAGAAGAACAAGGAAGTCACCTTTAAAAAAATAAGAACTAGGAATGTATTGTAACTCATGCTCTAGGAGCTGGAATTATTTTTTAAAATCCCAATATTGTGAGAACTGGCAGCTCTGAGACTGGATGAAAATTGTCCAGCATTTCCTCCAATAATTCTCTGATTTTTTTTTTTTTTTTTTAAATTACTTTATTTCCAGAGTTTGAGGAAGTACAAAAATGCCTAACATTTCTGGCCTAAGAACTTGAGTGTGCTGTTTGAAGTATGATTATTTAAGAAGCTGTCTTAAACCATTTTTAGATTTTGGCACATGGTATTGGGCAGAACTATAAATTTTCCTTTCCCTTACTTTTCTTTTGAGCTGTAATTTGTGTCAGTATAAAGCTACATGGGTCTGTAAAAGCCATAACTTCAAGCATGGCCATGTGTGCTAATTGAAGAAGTCAAGGAAGATAAACAAAATAATATGCAATAGGGACAGGATACTTGCTCTTGAATTCTAGAAATTGGTAGAAAAGCATTAATATATATATGACTCCCCTCGGTCTCTGCACATCAGTGTGGCAAATCCAGAATTCCAAAACTCTTTGTGTTAATGCGTACTTGCTGATTTTTATTTGTATAAATCTTATCTTTGATTTACACTTTCAAAACACAGAGAAAGGGAACTACTGCATGAATTACGGTTTGTTTTTTCCATTCCATACTTAAAGAAGTTAGATATAAAATCTTATATGAAACAGCTTTAAAAACAAGACTTCCTACAGAACAGATTTTCAACGCTCCTTAAAAGTCACAGCTGAGTTATCTGTATTTACTAAAGAGTGTGGTGCTACTTAATATGAGAAAGTGGGTTGAAGAGGGAAGCAGAATCTAAACTAGAGTAGGTATCTGCCATTCAGAAAAAGCAGTGGTAGACCTATAATATGGCAGTTAGGTTGCATACAATAAAGTAGTCTTTGAAAGATATACACAGCTTATTCATAGGATTCTTTCCTGGCATCCTTTCAAGAAAGGTGTTAACTAGCCTCAATGTTGCTATCATGTTCAATCAGACAGACCCTCTCACCCTGTGAGAAACCTGATGAATGCCTATAACGGCTCCCTTTGCAGGGTGAGGGTCATTACCTGGCTGATTACCTGCTCTGATTACCAACACCTAATTTTTCTGTGAAATCATAATTGCTGTTTCCTGTGGGTCTCTGAATCAAATGCCTATCATCTACCAGGTAATTATATTTGTTTCTGGAGATTGCTGGTGTTTTCCCTGATCAAGATTTAACATGTCACTCAATCTGCCAACCCCTGTGGAAGATTAGGGTCATGAGAAATCTAAGCAGGGAGTAATAGCTAAATTCATTCTTTACAATGGATTTTAACAGTTGGCTTTGGCTGTGGCCTGAAATGGGCAGCCAAGTTCAGCTCCAGGAAAACCCTTTATAAAGCCTCCCCCATTGCAGACAGGTGGCAGCTGCAATGCAAAGGCCCCTTTTTGCGCTGAGAAATAGACCACATGGGAGCATATATTTAAAAATGTTAAATGTATTTTCTTTTGCTTTTGTTGTTTCTGAAGCAACAGCTGCTTCAGCTGAGCTGCTGTGTTCAAAACTCTCAACATCCTTCTCATAATAACAGATGCATTATTGAGCATTATGAAAGAGTATCTCCAGGGGAATGGGGCCTGCTCTTGAGGTGCCAAAACCCACATATATTAGTAAAAAGACAGATGATATGTGAATCTGAATCTGCTTGGTTCTGTCTCTCACTGTCTTAGTAATGAATTAATTACAGAAGATCTGTAGTTCTCCCCACCATCCAAGTGAATCACCTTCTTTTGCCTGGCAACACAGCACTTATTACTAATAAAAGCAGTTCTGATCTGAAATGATACAGATTGGGGAGGTACTGTTTCTGTAAGCAGCCATTAGTCTCCTGTGCAACCCAAAAGTTTGCACTATTGCTTTTGTACTACTGACTTCAGGTGGTTTCAGACTGTTCCACCTGAGCTAAGGAAATAAAATACGCCTGTATGGTCTGAACAGTTTGCTGTCAAACAGCACTTCTAGCCTGAGTTATGAACAAGGATGGTCAAATAGAAGAAATAAAGTTCAAGAACTGCCTTTCTTTATGATCAAGTGTACAGAAATACTTGCCAGTTTTAATCACAGGGTTTACTGGGAGGTTGCATGGCGGGCCTTAACTTCCTTCTAGCCTCTGACCCCCATGCATGGAGCAACAACATAAGAACAAGAAAACAGTTTAGCATGTGAGAACCACCTACTACTGAAGAGGCTGCCTGCACTGCACTGCACAGCAGTATCAGGTAATCATTTAGATTCCATATCATTAGGACATTATAAAGTTCTCTGTTTCCAACCTGCCATTGGAAGTTTTTGTAATGCTCCTCCCATAGGGAAGTGGAAACCCAGGAGATAGCTTAACAAAAACCTAAGAAAGTAGTGTGGGAAGGCATACATAAGATGAACACTGCTGTTGTATCACTGGTGAGCCTTCAAAAACAGAGGGGCAACAGTTTGTAAAGAGCGATCAGGACACATATCTTATGCTGAGTGTGGTATGTGAGGTACATAGGGTTGAAACAAGCGGGTAGACAAAAGATGATTGCAGGAACATTATGAGAGGAATGGACTATGGGAAAAACTATAATTTGTGCACATTTTCACAAAATGAAGCTTATACTATTTGCATTACCCCAGTTATGAAATGTAACAGCACCATTCTCTGGCAGAACAATCAAGGAAAAAGTACAAACTTTACCCAGCAAGCTCTTTAGCTATGGAGTAAAAAACTGCTTTATACAACTTCAGTGTATTTTGCTAGTCCATTGGACCTGGGCATTCTGAATATTTCTTTACAGAACTGATTTTGTCAATCCCCTATTATATGCAGAAAACAGCAGCCAAAATAATAAAGGCTACTACAAACCAAACTGGTCAAACATCAGGAAAGGGGTTTGGCAGGGATGCATTATGTCACTCATTCAGCTGTTCAGTTACTATAGTAAAATGATAATGTACATTGATCTTAATTATTAGATTATGGAGCATGAATCTGAGGAAACAGATGGCATGGCCTTGGGTACAGCATGAAAATGATGATGATGATATTCTTCTTTATTGCTTACTTGGAGGAATCAGTTGGGGTGCTAGTCACAAAAGCGTCTGTGTTGTTTCTGGACTACACATGTAATGAGATCTTTTTTGGTTTTCCTTCTTTGGAACTTGTAAAGTCCAACAACAATGGACACTAGCAATGAAGTGTCTGGGAAGGAATTTCAATGCCCATTTTTCCAGCATATAAAGATAAGAGATGTACCAATATATCTGTGAAAGCCAGTAATGACCGATGTAAACCAGAAGACTGTGAAAGGAAAGTGCAAGGAACTACATAAAGAGTGCTAAGAGTGCTCAGTGGAAAAGATTAGTCACTTCAAAGCTTAGGTGAAATACTAACAAATGTATAATATAAAGAAGTAATCCCAAATTATGACCCCTGTTATCTTGGAGGATAATTATAAATGGTCAGCAGCTGACCAGCATATCACCTGCCTTCCACACCCAGAGCTCTTCATGTGTGGTGTAGTATCATGGCATCTATAGACATGTAGACAAGTAACTGACCATATGATGTACCCTACACACTGTGACACCGTGTGACACAGACCACACACTGCCATATACAAGATGTTTGGGGAATTACCAAAATACCTAATGCAGCAGCCCTATCCCTTCTCTCCAGTATGTCTGGAATAAGATAATGGCAGTCATCAATTAGATGTCAATTCTTAAGCGTATTTGCTAGCAAAGATCACTGATACATCATCTTACTCATTTAATGAGATTAAATCATTTATCCCATTAGTAAAAATTCTACAGACAACCTATGTAATTTGTCAAAATATATAATCACTTACTTAACAAGTATGCTCTCAAAACTATACATTCATGTAAATTTTTGCAGATTTCTTCCGTAAACTGCACATTAGTGAAATGGTTGATTTTGACCAAGTTAAATCAAGCAAAGTTGAGCGTGGGTCAGAAGTTCACTTCAAACCATTTCAGACTGGCAAATCTGTCTAGATATTATTCTTGGCTGACCTGGGGACCTGCAGGGACAATTCTGGAACATAAAGCTATATTAATCCTTTGGACATAATCAGTGTGAGTTATATGTCTTTAAAAAACAATCAAAATTCTTGTTTGACCAATAAAAATGTTTTAATTATTCTTATGACAATTCAGATCCTCATGGCCATTCTGATCCCTAAGTACTACTTAGACATAGAGAAAAAAACCCCAAACATTTGGATCTGGGTACTGCTAACTTAGAGCCAGATACAATAAAAAATGTACTGTGTTGTAGTAACCTAGTTGCACTTGATTCTCATTACATTTTTGAGACTAATTTCTTACTGCATAATTTCCAACAAAAAAAAAAGTATCTTTTAGGATCCTGATATAGTCAGACTATATTGCTAATATTAGAAAAAAGCTATGTTAAGATCAAAATGATAACATGTATTACACTTGATATTTTGCATGCAGCGATGAAAAGTTTTGATTCACATTTTTAGACAGAAATTCTCTTCTACTCAAGTGATTTTTCTAACTCCTCTTGAAGGTCATACCAGCATGGAAGCAAGTTGGCCTGAGTCAGCACAGATAGTAGCTGTATCATTCTTCACACTTTAAAGCCTAACTCATGTATTTTTTCAATTACAGAAAAAGAGTTCACAACGGCTTTTTCAACATATTGCATTTCAGCTTTAAAAATAAGCCTTCAGATATATGCCTTTTTGAAAACAAGAAAAGAGATTTCAGTTCAAAATGAAAACTCCATCATTCCAGTTAATAAAAAACACTTGTTAAAGCAAAGATGAGCCTTGGTGGAAATGTAAGTTTAAAATTATTTGGACTAAATGTATGTGTAATAAAGAAACTCCCAACAGAGAGGATACATTTTTACAACATATTCCTGTCATTTCTTGTTTTCTGGAATACAGAAGCACTTGTTCAACTTTATGTAGAGCAAATCTGGCAAACTACTATATGCAATCATTATGAAAGCTAATATAGCAACACAGCTCAGACCTGACAGAAAAACACATTTCCAGCTGCTAGCCTAATATGTGATTTCTTTTACTTTTACTGCCATTTTGCTAATTAGAAATATTTGTATTTCTAAGATGACTAATGTGAATGTGGTTTCAAAAAGCCATAACTGCTATTAAGAATAACCAGGTTAATTTCTGAAAGGGATTTCTAACAATTTCAGTTCAAATGCAATGCTATTGTAATAACATAGAGTGATTTACTTAAATGTTTATGCTGGCATAAACGTACCTATTATTGTGTTTTTCCAGGATTTGACCCATGATAGTCACAAAAATTGTTTATTCAATTCAATCCGTTTTTAGGATGCTTGAATTCAGGTGCTAGCACCCGTACCGTACCATCAGTAGTTATGTTCAATATTAACTCTCTTTTTCCCTTCCATTTTTCTTTTTTTTTGTCCCCATTAAATCAAATAAAAGCAGTACTACACAACATAAGGTCGGTGATGGTTCTTCATGCAGAGTAAGACCTACTCTCTTCTTGCAATGTTGGTGGCTTGGGACCCTTCTCAGGTAGTGAGAATGTTCTAGGAATCTCTCATTCTTTCCTTCCTAAAGTTCAAAAAAGGACCAACTCCCCTTAAAGCAGCAGGAAGCTCTTTCCCAGCTGCTAAGACAGAGATAGCAGCAGAGGACCTCACTCACTCCAGCAGCTGAGAAATATCCATTTGGGTGTGTGGGTTGGCCTTGTGTGACTATTTGTGGAATCTGTCTATGTGCAGCTTATGAATTCTGCATTGAAATTTTGAAGCTGTTGTAAAAATTCTTGAAAACTGGAACACCATGGTGGCCTGCATGCAGATATTCAGTGGGTCGACTTGATCTCTGAAAATGTCTGTTATCCATACATGCTGCAGGCCTAACTCATACCTGTGATGTGTCTGCTTCAAGTTAAGACGCAGAAAATTCAGACCTGTGTGTCCCCTTTAGTTGCCAAAATCTCCACCAGCTGCTGTAAAGACCAGGACCAAGAACAAGTGACTAACCTATATTTCAACTGAACAGTTAGTGCGTTAAGGAGATGAGGTAAAAAATGCTGCTGTTCAGAAGAGATAGCTGAATACACACTTTTTTGGACCCTTGCACTGTAAATAAGAGTATCTCTTGGAAGTTAGGTACACACACGCTCTATGGTATATGTCTCAGAGAAAAGATGACATAATGCATTTCTCACCCATGAAAAGATTACATGAAGTAGAGTCGTATTGGAAAGAATGGCTTTACTGTATGGTGAGTTTCCCAAAACATACACTCATCAGAAGGGAAATCATGGCACTCAAGTACTGACACAGAGGTGAGAGAGGGCAAGCATACAGGAGGAGCTGCTACCACTCTTAAATTAAAACACACATTTTGACCTTGAATCTTTTGAAGGATTCTTTCTTTATCAAAATCTCTTTTGTTTCCTTCAATCTCCATATTAATTCATTTCCTCCTTTGTTAGGTTCAGCACTTTGTTGATAAGAAGGGAATGACAACCCAGGTAATTCTACCTCTTCTCTGGTCACTCGAGATTTTTGCAGTCTGAAGTTGTTCATTTATTCAAATCCACCTGGCTTTGTAGTTTTCTCTTTCTTGTTCCTGCTTTTCAAACACAAGTTATCTATTTCTCACCGTCTCATGTCCCATCCTTTCGGTAAGTTCTCTGCTAAGCAGAAACTATTTTTGACTCTAGAAAGTACTGTACACTCTAAAAGTGCTTAACACAATGAAGCTTTGATTCTTTGGGGATTGCACTGTTATGAAAATATTATCATTTATCAAAAGAGAAGATTCAAATCTCAATCCATCAAAGAAATACAGCACAGATGTCCAGTTGTACAAAATCTCCCCAGCTACTTAAAGACTGCTTCCAGGAATCTGTATTCACCTGCATGAGCAACATTACATTTAAGATGATGACTATAAACAGAGAAGAGAGATCTGTCTGTGCCTACTTAGTTTTTTCATCTAAACAGCCAAAGTTTTTACTGTGTTCTTATAACACACAGGGTATATCATTTTACCAGTGAACTGTACTTTTTTCTGTCAGAACAGTTTTGGCTTCAGTCCCGTAGTGACAAACCACAAACAATACCTCTAATAAAATACCGTGTTTTTCTCTTACAGTGCCCCTTAATTTAAAGGTTACATTCAAAGAAAAATATTAGCCTTATCTTTGTTCAGATCATCTTGGATAGAAAAATTGTAATCAATCCTTTTGTGAGTTTCAATACACAGTTTTCAAAGAAAAGGACTGGTTTACATTTAAATATTTCAGATGTATAGACATACTGAGAACACGTTGCAGAGAATTATTGCTGGGTTTTTTTTCTTGCTGGTCTTATAAAGATGAGTCTGTATTGCTGACACCACAAAGATGTAAACACACTGGATAAGATATAAAGGGTGACCCTCACCAAGAATGAGATCCAAGCCACAAGACCTATGATACTGCTCTGGGTGTTGCAATGTTAAAAGCATTCTTGTTTGTAGACTGCTTGGACTTGAAATGGACTTGAAATGGACTTCTAAAAGTTTATTGTATGACATGTGCAGTATATAGTGCTGTGTTCATACTCTTTGTGAAGAATATTTAGCAGTTTCTTTTAAGAGTATGATATGTACAAACAATTTCTACATGACAGTTTGCTTTTTCTGTTAAAAATTTCCCCTCTCTCTATTCTTTCTTAATTTCTCCTTTTGTTATCTTTGGTTTTCGACTCTTTTCCATCTTAAAGAACATCCTAGAGACACTTTGTCTCATTCTTTTCCCTCTTTCATGACAACATTGAACCCACGTCTGGCAAAGTTACTGGAAGCACACTCTAACTGTGACTACAACTGATTGTCTGTGCCATGTGTGGTAGTTTTAGTACAGGATAAAGATTCTTCACCATTTCAGAAATGGTCTGTACTTCACATATGAATGGATATGTACTACCTCGTAGGTTATGTATGACTTTTGATTTATGAATATTGAAAAATTAGTGAACATGCAAATGCCTGAGGCAATGTGTGTAAAGACAAAAAAAGGTAGAAGAAAGGGGAAAAAGACGCACAAAAAAGAGGAAATCAGTCTTATTAATGAAAGCTGATTAATGAATAAACCTTTATTGTTTTGGGGGTGACTCTGGAAGAAATAGTTTCAAAAAGAAGAAGCAATCAATTTTTGTTCCAGTATCACTCCTACTACCCAGCTGAGGTCAATGGGGTGGCCTCACAAAAGCTATGCTTAAAAGGCTTTTGACCAATCTCTTCAGCCCCGTGAACACTACTGCTCATCTCCTTTAGCCACGGCTATGCTTCACTTTGTCACTGATCTAGTATTGTCTTGATGCTGTTAGAATCACAGATCAGTCATTTCCCATTTTTCAAGAGGAACATTTAATTCCTTTGCTAAACTACTACCATCTCCTTGGCTTCCATAGGAACAGTTACCGCCCAGAGCTTTAATTTCCCCTTCAGCCCACTGCAGCATGAGATCTAGCATGCTGTATGCTGTTAATGCTCTGCTCCTTCCATGCTCACACAGTTCCTGTTCAAAAGGTTTATCCTGTATATTATTCCTGTACTTAAACTGGAAGATTCGGCTCCTGATTATGAGCAACTGGAATTTTCTTTCCCATGCCAAGAGAAAAGGAAGAAGATTATGTTCAAAGACCTGTGGCTAGCTTTATAAAGATCCAGCTGGTAAGGAGGATGAAAGGAAAAGCCTTTACTTCTGCCTCTTTAGTTTGACCAGGGAGATAAAGCAACACTTCAAGTAAACATCATTACCTGCCTCAGCTTCCTTTAAAGAAAAAGATGACAGTTTAAGAGCACTGCTTGATGGAGTTGCCTACAACTGGCATGAGAATTAATACAGTTCAGGCTCTTTCTCTCCTGGTAATGAATAGCTTTTCTTGAAAAGCACATTCTGATATTCTGGGTTCAGTATTGCACCTATTCTTGTAGCTTAACAATCTCATCTAAGATTTATTTAAGGAAATGGCATCTGCTACATGTCAAGCAAAAACATGGGCCGTCCAATATGTTGATTTAAAGATGATGCCTTGTTCTGTGGAATACTAAATAATGTCATGTGTCTGACATACCCATTAGAACATGTGAGACACACCCTACAACATGTTTTAAATTAACTTCTCTTTATGAAGAAAAATTATTTTCTTGCTTCTGAGAGGTTTTTTATTATTATTAAGGAATTTCCTGGGCCAGCCTTTTTGTTAACTGAAGAGCATGCTCATTTTCCTGTTCTTGGAGAAAAGATACATCTGACTGCATATTTTTTTCTGCCTGTCAATAGCATGCCAAGATCTCAAAAGTCAGGATAAGGCAGAGAAAGGAACAACTTCAAGATTTTGCTCTTTTTTTTATCTTCTGGCATAGCACTAGATTGCTTTGGTGCAACATTCCCAATATAGACATCAGTACTGACGATTAAAATGAAGGTAGGGTAGTGTAGAGGAGGAGCTGAAGTAAATTTATATATAATCTCTTTATTCATCTCACACAAGTAGGCTAGGTCTTTTAAGGTAAAGGTTCTTATCTGTTTTCACAACTATGGAGTTAGCACAGATTCCCTCCTGCCTTTTCTAGGTTACTTGTGAATCTGAAGGGAATGATCAGAATGTGATCAGACGCTGTTGATCTGTTTGGTTTTCAGGGCAGGCAAAAGAGCACTAGGAAAACCTTGGAGAAGATGGGGCGGCTGCTGACTGCCAAATTCAATCTGCTTCTGATGGCTTCTTAGAACTAACTCCTCAGCTGTTTGCTTACCCCTTCAAAGTGCTGCTATAATATAGTGCAACACAGGTACCATTGTTCCTGTAATCTGTAGGATAAAACTGTTAGAAAACTTCAAAAAGAACACTGATTTAAAATAACAAAGCAAAAGCTCTGAGTCCCAGTGCACTTTGGGCAAGGAGACATGCGGACGCAGGGCTGTTATCACAAAGGTACTTCCTCTGCCTGGGTTTTACAATGCATGCCTGTGATATATTGAATTATTCATGTAATTGACTCCACTGTAGGGCACTACAAGGTTGAAAATTACCTTTTCACTTTGATCTTTAGACATTACTCTTTATAATCATGAGTACAAATGCACTTGCAGGAGCACAGAGGCAGTAAGATCCTCTGGACTAGTTTGTGAACCACTGCAGTAGACCAGTGAACAGGAACTCTCCTGTGATTAAAGTTAGGTGCACCTATACTAAATAGCCTACTTAGCCAAGACTCTGGGTTTTGTACACAGTTTAGAAATGAGTTACTTGTGCAACAGAAACCACTAGTATTGTGTTGACTTCCTTGTCTCTATTAGGGAATAATTCAAGTATATATCCGTCTCTGAAGACTTTCAAAACCTGCCTGGATGCATTCCTGTTTGGCCTGTCCTAGGTGATCCTGCTTCGGCAGAGGGATTGGACGAGATGATCTCTAGAGGTCCCTTCCAAACCCTAACATTCTATGATTCTTATAAGTCTTACACATAGACTTGAATAAGAGTTCTGGCTGAAGAAGGAACTACATAAAAAGGTCCAAGCAGAACACTGAGGTTCCTTTTTCAAGCTTTGTTTTCAAAATCTCTGCACGCCCATTGGCTCTGGAAGTTCCTGTTGGTTTTGAGGACTTAACTTTGCCTGGAACTGAGGAACTCCATTAATAACCTCAAGTTTTATTGTATCAGAAAAGATTAAAAGTATTTCTATGTTTTGAACATTACGCCACCACTATTGTTCTGTCATTACTGAATAATTAATGATAACAAATGGAGCATTCACTGGGGACTACAGTTTTTATGTCACACACCAAGCAGTACAAAATGCCCTTCCCAATGGGTCCATATCAATAGCATAAATTATTACATGTTTCTGAGATATAATAAAATCAGTGGTAACATACCATGTGAAATTCAGAAATATGATTGCAAGCAGAAAGAATTGCATTGAGAGCATGGTGTAAACGAAACGGGGCTGCACCTTGGTGTGACATGACTCATAAATGTGAATGTTAATAGATGGCTGAAGATTCAGATTCTTTCCCTCGTTCTTCTCCTTTTGAGTTGCATAAAGGCATAAAGAGCTCTTTGAGGGACTCAGAGATGAAGACTCCCTTATGCAGGCCCTATGACAACTAAACATAAAGCCATCATGACTCCTTTCCAGAAGAAAAAAGCTAGGAGTTTTTATTTCAGAGCCTGGGCATCAACTGGCAGCACTGACTGTATAGATAGAAGGAAATATTAGGAAAGCAGGCATGGGTGTAACTGGTATAGGTTTCCCAAGGCTGGCTTTTTTGGAGTTAGAGTTTCTCTAGCCCTCACTGAGGACCATAGCTGGGAGATTTCAAAGATGGTTTAAAAGCACAGAAACCTTTCAGCATGCGCTATACAGTCTCTGCTTCACTTCTCAGAGCAGTGACCAGCTAGAACAATTTTTTTTTAGTTCTTCAAGTAAAAAAGAAAATCAGTTTACTTTTGCATTTTTCCCATGAATTATTTTTTTGTCTGTGTACTGTTATAAACCAAAGTCATTAACTTCCTCACTAACTTTGAAAAAGGAATCATATTATTCAATACTATCATTTCTAGGGTAGCCTCATGCTTTGTGAGATTATCCCAACAGTTTCTTAGTGCCCAAGACACAGATGGATTTGTATCATTCTGCAATCACTAATCACTGCTCCTATCTGATAGTTCTGATATTTTACAGCTAAGATGGCAGTTTAACTGACATCATTCAGTTCTATTCAGCAAGGGCCAAAGATTTAGACATGTTCATCTGCCTCTTTGTACTGTATATGAGCTAACTGTAATGACCAGACTTAGTGTTTCCCACTGACAACCATAATCCTTATACATGCACTTTAGCTTGCCCATCAAGTCAATCCCCATGAAAACCCAAGTTATATTTTCCCATCAATATCAATGACATGATCAAATCTTTTCTGGTACTTATCTTTGCAATCAGGTTGTCATTCCTGAAATGTCTCACATACTTTCCCACAACAAAGACAATCAACAAAGAAGCTTGGAAAAAATCACTATTTGATGAGTACATATTTGGCTGTATCTTTTAAAGTTAGCTTATGCACTAAAACTGTAATTAATTCGTATACGTGATTACAGTTTTTCTTCTGATCCCAGCTTAAAGTCAAATCTGTGCAACTGGACCAGCCACATGGAAAATCCTTCAGCTCTTAAACTAAAAACACACTAAATCCACATTTTAGAAGTAGAAATTCAGAAACTTGTAATGTCTACTACACAAACAACAATCTTAGTACATTTCATTTCAACTCATGTAGCTATAATTTACATTGCAAGTATCCTAATTACCCTGGACTTTTTAGTAATGTATTGTTCTATGACCTTTTTGATTCGACTAGGAAATATTAGCAGTCAGAATGTTAAATGCTAAATCACACTGGTGAGTGATAAGTGAGTCAGTCTGAAAGACCGCAGGAAAAATCTAGGGAAAACCAGTAACAAACCTGAACTCTGAAAACCTTCTGTGATTCTCTCACACAAAAAACTGCACAGCAAATTAGTTCAGCTGTGAATACAGTAATTCACTGAAAACATCTTTTTTAAAATTCCAATTAAGTTTTCAAGTAGTAAACATCTTATGTTTTGCTGACTGAAATCCACTTTGTATCAGGAGAAATGTAAAATACTTAAACTGAAATACAATCATACCAGGACTCCAAAATATTTCCTAAACAGAATGTGTGTTTCTATTCCATAGGTTTGAAATGGCACATTAAAGACCTAAAATCACATAAATCCAGAAATAGGCTGCAATGATACAGTCGGGCTGAGGATTTTATTGGACTACCTTTAGAACAATATTAAGACTGCTTAAGGATATCATCTCTCAGCTACTGTTTTCTCATGTTTTACCTCTAAATTTGTATTTCACAAACACTAAATGTGAGTTTATCTTGTGAGGGGAATTACATGGAAGTAGTCTCATGGAGACTGGTGAAATCAAACCTCATTAGTATTTCCTGCCTTTGAACGTAAATAATGACAGAGTTTCAAAGACTGACAGATCTTTGAATGAATGGCAACTATAGTAATTGTCATCTCTGAATTGCACAGGAGCCATTTTGAAAATTGTCCAAAGAGTAGGGAAAAAGTTTATACTTCTGCAGAGTGGACATTAAGACTGGGAGAAGCCTGTGTTAGGCCCTTGTCTCCAATTTTCTGCCCTGATTAATTACAAAGACTGCTAATTGTGTATTGATGTTAGTTAAAACCATTTGGCATTTGGTATCTGTCTACTCATGTCAAAATTAAAAACTTTCTGTGTAAACGTTAGGTCAAGGAAAGTATCATAGTGTTTCTCCTTAACTCACTTTTGTTTATAAATCCTTTAAAATACAAATACTCTTATTTATATCCTACTGAATGTGACTAAAATGGCTTAAGAAAACACAACTCAGAAAAAATCAGTTATAAAAATATGAAGTGGAAGTGGTGATTTCTAAACGTTAGTAATCTATGGTGATTCTGTGGCATGGTTTGTAAACAAAGAAAGGATCTGATTTGCAGCAAGTTAGACAGATGGTCATTCAAGTGTTGCACATCTAATTTCTGTTTACTGTTGTTATACATCAACAGACAAGTGAGAAGCTAAATTTTGCCTTCCTTTCCCTCTCTAGTAACATTGACTTTCTTACATAGAGCCTCCCAGACATGATACAGTCAGTGTTCCGTACACTGACAGGACCATCTTTGTGCCTTACAGACTACTGAATTTCAATTTCCAACTCACATTTATGTACTGTTTGCATTTTCATTCCTGCTTTTACACAAATTGATTGATTGGATGATTATTCCACAATGACTCACACATCTGGGAATCCAACATCTGGATATATGTTCCCACTTAGTGCATGTTCCCGAGAGCCATCTTACATTGCCAGTGTTGAACTGTGTTTGCCTCCTCCTAACCTACCTCTTGAAATATTCCAGAAGAGTCCCAGGGGTGGCAGCTCAATAATTGCTTTACCTCCAAATTTAGGGTTTAACTTAGTGTTAGCTGCATAACTGTGAGTCATTTAAATGAGCAGTGAACCAAGCTACAAGTTTCTTAACTACAAGATTCAGGGATCCACCACAGGCCCTTTTGTTAGAAGAGCAACATATGCATTTGCTCACCATCTTGAAACCTATCTACAAACTACATGTAAACATAATATATGAGAACTGATTTCTTGAGGCTTAAATGTCTTAAAGCCAACGTTTAATAGCCATTTTTCCAGTGTGACAGCAAAGCTTAGCCTAGAATTAACTGCCTTGCAAAATTAGTGCATATAAGGTTGTACGGCTGTTTGATTTGTACAAGGAAGTCTGGTCTTCCTTGGATGTATTACTTCTGGGTGAACAAGTTCAACTATTGAGGGCTCCAAGAAAAATTTGAAGTGAAAGACTGTAGCTAAATAACCAGGCTTGCTCTCACATAAAAACTATCCTCTGTAGTTCTCAGTGTCCCTGGGTCTCTAAGATACCATCTCACAATTGTTCTGCTTCCACAAAGTACCTGAATTCTAGGAATGTCTTTTTAGTAAAAATTTTCATTTGGACATAAAAGCAAAGCATTAGAGTTTAATACTCCTCTCTGTGAAGCATATATTTGGAGTTTTAAAAATGAGCTTGTGTTCTGACACTCACATAGGCCACTTGCACATGTACCTTCTGCTCTCCACCCTCTACAGTACAGTTTCTGCCATTTAGAATTGATCTTTTCACTCTTCCTCTATTGCTAAAGTTATTTCTGCTGCAAATAGCCATTATGATTCCTGTCCGTCCCTTTGCCACTCCCCGTGCAAAAATATCTTGCTTTGAGCAGAATCAAGACCTCTTTTCAGGCCTTTACTTGCAGCTAGTTAAATAAAGGGAAATGGAATGGTGATTTCTGGAAATTCAGATGCAATGGAAGGTTGATATTTGTCGGCTGCCAGTAACTGCGTTGTGTTTGAAGCTCTTTGACAGAATCTGAAAGTGATTAATTGGTAAAATAAAGGTAGAGTCCAAACCAAACATAGAGCCTAGAAGTCAGAGAACCAACTAAATGTGAGCACAGTGTCTTACAATTAACATCAAGGAGAAAGATTTCAATGCAGTTGCAGAAAGGTACAAGCAGCACATGTTGACATCAGAACACTGTTTATCTGAGAGCAGATCAAGAAAATTGAGGCCCAAAACACTTGAATTTAGACAGTTGAGAGGACTCAGAAAAGGTGTTGAGCTGTGTCAGAGATAAAATATAACTAGGAAACTGTAATACAGCAATGCAAGTACAATGTGAATTCTACTCATATAATTATTTATTAATGCTGTGGCAAGGAGACTGAGAGCATTTAGATGTGTTGTGTCCCTACTGTTTTGCAAGTCATTGTGAGTAATCTGGAGGAGCTACATTTCTTAGTCCTTAGGGAGCACTACGACAGCATTATCTAAAAGACATATAAACTGCACTGTTGTGCTTATCTGAAGCCTCTTCATCTACAGTTTGTTGAACTGAATATTAGGATAGCCACTTAACAGTTTTCAGATAAATATCAACCTTACATTAAGTAACTATTTTTTCCATAGAACTACTGACTGTAGACAAGAGAATTCATTGTTTTAAAGTAAGCCAGGTTAATTGAATAAAAGGATTTGGATTATATTTCGTGTCTCACCAAGGTACAGATAACAGAATTCTCTTCAATTGCAAAAACATGTCTCTCAAGCTTACGAACAAGGGTTACCATTTACCACAGCTGATTGGATTGTAGTAACATGGGATACAGAAAAAAAGCATGCTTAACAAAAAATTTGGAGTTTATCAACTTCTAAAGTAAACAGAATATGTAACATTGACAAACACTTTGGAAAAAGCTAAGTAACTTCTTGTGATGGCTTCTGCTGGCCACTTTCTGTGGGCTTCATTTTATAAACATGACTTCATTCTGAAAGACTACTGAATTATAAAGAGATTTGATTTTCAAATTACCTCTATTCATTTATTAAAGTTTTTAAGCATAATCTTTCCTCACAGATTCATTAGGGAACAAATTAGATTACCAAGTTCTTTCCCTGTTTTCCTGCTTTTTTTTTAAAAAAAATCCCATGGAGATAAACAGCTTAGTTAGATGTATCCAAGATACACCATGTCTCATAAGTGCCTAAGAACAGAGACAGACACTTGGATTCACAAACTCCATTTTGCACACCTGAGTGGAAGATAAAGGGGCAAAACTACTGTAAGCCACTATTGTTTTCCCTTAGAACAGGTGGGGTCCCCAAGGGGTTCCCATAATTGTCTAGAAGAAACTGTAAGATGCTCTAAGTTATGACTGTTAGACTGTAGGGTCACACCTGCTTCTAATGGCCTGCAGCAAAGCTTTGCCTTCCCTCTTCTTCGTGTAATGGTATAAGAAATATGTTGGCAAGGAAATGTAGTTAGAATGCTGCTGGAGACAGGAACTGCTGAAGTGCAGCCAGGTCTTTGGCCACAAGCCTTCTCTGGCACACCCAGCACATCCAACATGCTGTTACATTAAGACTGGGAAATAGCTGTTGCTGGTGGGGAACAGTGCTGGTGATACTGTGGAAAGTCTAGTCATTCTGCATAAGTGGTTTTCTACTTGTGTGCAACATGTATCCATATTCCTGCAAAAGACACACAACACAGTTATAACAGTACGGTCATTATCAGTGTCCTCTAGGTAAAATGAAAGTAATTTACTGACTTGATTTCCCTCTTTACCTTATGATCCTCTGGCAATCCTCCTACAATTAACTGCCAACTCATGTCACTTAGCAAAAACTATAAACCTGAAGCAAAGCATTTCTGGAAAATACTTCAGACCATTTACCACATGCAGAAACATGCTTGGCATTCTCAATAGCTGAAATGAACTATAGCTCATAGCAGCTACCATGTTACAATAACTTAACGGATGTCTATGCTGAAATGTTAAATTACACTTAAAACATATGACAATAAAGTCACTGCAGTGTTTAGTGCTGTTCAATTTCCATCTGTTCAAATAGTATACAGTTCAATGAGGTATGTAAATACTTCTGGTTTCCATGATTATGATCATCTTTCCAACACAGTATCATACAAAAAGTGTGTTTAACTGCTTGAGTGGAAGTGAGTAACCCTTACTGACTACTCAGGTGCTTTATTTGTAAGACAATGTCAGTGACGGATACTGAGACAGACAGTTTGGTTAGACTGATGTGCATGCTGATTAAATGGAGACAGCAGAGACTCAGCCCACCACGTGAAAGGATTTTGTCTTCTGTCCTATGGAGACAGTTAAAAGTGTGGCATAGATTGTTGTCATGTTACCATGCATTCAAAAATCACTCATTAGGAAGATTTTGTAATCCAGTTCAGAAGTGGTGCTCTCAATAGATGTAATATATAGAAGTGTGCAGTGCTTACAGGTGTCTGTGTGTGCTTTTGCACCTATAAATGAGGTGCACAGACTTTTCACTGATACCCAATTTACACTGTTCTTTTTAGATTTCGGTTTTATGATCATTCTTCTTCCTTGTTATTTAAAAATTCTGAATGGATAAGACATAATGACAAGAGGGTAACTGCGTTTGTTCTAGTGTTAAGATAAAACTAAATGAGGAAAACTCTTTACTAATAAAATAATGTGGTGAAAGATATGAAATCTCCCTTTTTAAATGAAGATCATTTAGAAAGTTCAACCACTACCCTAGACATATACCTTACATCTGTTTAATTTAACCAGAAAAGACAGACAGTGTTAATTACTTTCTGATGGTCTGTACTGTGGCTTTGGCAAGTGAGAAAAGACAAATTCCCATGGTTTTAAGCTGAAGGAAATGGCTTCTAAGGAATAAAAACCACTGAAGCTGGATGGCAGTGCATTATATAAAATTTAAAATCTTTGAGGTTTTTTATTTGCAATATGTATATTAAAATGTGAAAAAGTGCTAAGATAACTTGTGTCCATTCCTTCATTATATATTTGTGTGAACTCTGATTAATGCTAGGGGAATGCAGCAACAAAGTCTTTGCAGTTCTGAAAGGGGTATAGTAGGACTTCAGTTGTCATTAGTTTGCCACCACAATTCTACAGAAAGTTATGTTTGTCCAAAGACTTCTGAACTAATATTTTGGAGAGATTTGTATTGAATGTATCTTGAGTTAGTAATAATGGAGCATTCATACCAGCCCTGCTTCGAGGAGTCAAACTCATCAGGGAACAGAAATATCCTAGCTGCCATATGTGCCAAGCCAAAGCAATATGAGCTGTTAACTGTTCACAAAGACTCATTTGTCAAATGATTTCAGAGGAATTGATCCATAATCATTCCTGTGTCTCACAGGTACTTCTGGTCTCTTGAAAGAAAGGTAGATATCAGTTATACCACCCCTCACAGAGAGGGAAACTGAGGAATAAAAAGTTATTACGGATCACATGTTAGGTAAAACAACACAGCTCTCCACAAGTTGGTCCTAGAAATTCATAAACAAGACAGACAAAAAATAGATGGGGTGTATTATTGAACAACACCTGTTCTTGATGCTAAAAGTCTGCAATATTTCCACATGTCGAAATTTTACACTGCAAATTTAAGTCACCATGTGCTTCAGTCACTATTGTATGCAATGCTTGCCCCTTTCTAATATGTTTAACTACTATAACCACTTTAACTACTTAAAAATAGCAGCCTTGTTTACTGCAAAAGCCATAAATTTAGTCATGCTATCCTAAAGGATGTCACATTCTTACATACAAAACTGTGTGTGTGCTGTGATGACACTGCAGTGTCTGTCCTATGAATACCATGAGTATTTCCATCCATGTTTTTTCCATCTGGTTCAACTGCAATGTTCTTATTGTCTTACAAGTTTAGGGGACTGTTGCAATGAAATAATGGAAACTAATACATGAGAACCTCTACAAGGAACAGTAAAGCCTATTGTCATGCATTGTTTCCTTGGTGACTTACCTACTTGCTTCATGGTCAGTTGGATAAATGTCTTCTGCAACACTGTATGCACAATTTAAATATTACATAATTCTCACCCTAATATAACATTTTCTCCCCATTTCCTCCTGCATACAATACCTTCATTATCTTTGTGTCTTAATTTAATTATATGGTTATTTCTAATCAGAAATTACATGTTTTATTTTCTTTCCAATTAATTCTCTCATTTTGAGGTTGTGTCCCATTAATGTCAGTATCAATAAGAGTCAAATTCACTTAGCTTTTCTCACATATGTAATCGTACTGAATTCAGTGAGACTGTTAGTGTGAAAAAGGTTGGTTTTATAGAGTATTACATCAGAAAGAGGTGGAAGAAACTTCACATCCTATGACAGCAGCAAAACCTACAGAAATTACATGTTCCTTTCACAGTAAAAATGCTGTCAAGGAAGTTTTATTTGTGTACTTCAACTCTCTTTATTCCTGTAATAGCTACAAGCATCCACCATTTATACCTTAGGTTTAGCTAGTGACTCTATTGAAGTTAGGAGCTACTCCAGTTAAAGTGATGGAATTATACCAGTTTAAAAAAGGTCGGAGGCAGGTCAAACTGGGACTGCATCATGGGAACAGCTGCAGATCAACATCAGCAAGCATACAGGCAATGGCAGATTATATCTTTATAAATAAATAGTGAACATAATACACAAAGTTGTGTGATTTCTCTGTGGTAGCTGAATTGCCATCAGGGCTCTTCTTGTATTCATTATTATTTTCCTACAATATGTTGAATCTTTCTGAAATCTTGCCTGTTAAAAGTATTTGGAAAACACTTTTGTCTTGTGTTTGTGCTACTCAGAACCTATACAATAAAATAGGAAAATAGGGACTGCTGAGAAAATGCCACTTAGGGATTTTCCTCTGTCCTGCCCTTCAGGTTTTGATGAAAAATAAGGGCAAAATCTCAGGATTAAAAAGAAAAAGTAAATCTTACTGCATGCAAAAGCAAAGGAAGGAGTAAAGTAGTCTGGAATAATATTCAATGTGTATAAACATCCGCAGCCAGCAGCTGGAATAGGTGTGAGTATTTCTCTTTAACAACTACTATGCAGTATTTTCCCACACAGGTTTTCTCATTCTCCAAAATATTTGAAACTATTCAGAGTTAACTATAATTTACAAGTTTTGCATGTGCATTCATATTAGGCATTAAGGAAAATATTTAATGCAAAATAAAATAAAATTGGTTAAAACCAGACTTCTGTGAAAATTTAAAAGTACATGAAATACAGATTTTGACCTCCAGATGGACAGGCTGACAATAATTAACATATATGTTGTCACAAATCCTCAAAATCTACAGTAAATATTTTCCTCATTCTTTTATTAAATAGCACATTGGCAATGAAATCAATATGCTTTGAATTCTGCATAATCTTAACATTTCTGTCATTTCCATTACCATTTTCTGTGACTGTCTTAGGGGAAGTGCAGATGTTAAATACATAATTCTAGTGTACAACTCTCTTTCCTGAAACCAGGCTCATTTTTTTTGCAGAACACAATTCCATTTTTTAATATTTTTTGAGACAAAAAGCAATAAAATTGCTTCAAAAATAAAACATGACCTGTAGTATGTAAACACTGAAAACAACAGCTGCAATAGTTGTATTAGTACTCAGTGTCTATTTCCAACAGATTTTTTTCCACTCTGTTACTTCTACAAAGATCTCAGCATAAGCTCTTTGCAGGACACTCACATACAAAATCAGAGAGGACTTCTCAATATCTTCCATGTGGCACTGACATCTACATATGTCACCAAGCCTCCCCAGAGAACACTGCAGCTTCACAGAGTCTTTCAGCATTCCTTTAATAGAAATTGAGCCAATTTCTGAACTTGACAGTTAGGTCTTCTCTAGAAACAAAGGACTGCAACAGACCTCCTAGATCTTTCAGTCAACTCCTCTGTTATTGTAAGCACCACATCCTATAATTTTTGTCAGAAACTCATCAGCTTACAGTAAAACAGATAATAGTATAGAACTCAAGGGGCCCTGTCTCTGGGATGACCATCTCAAAGCAAACTTGTGTCATGCAGTCACTAAGTCACTAGGATTGATTGTCTTTAACTGCTCTGTTTAAATAACCTCCCTGCAGAATTGCAGCTGCCCTAAGACTTCAGTGGTGTGTGAAATCTGTAGCTTGCCCTTAGTAGAAACTCTCTAAACAAATCTCTCTTCTGTTTTTGTCTGAAAAGAACTGAACTGAGGCAGTATAAAGATGTGGGATTGAGAAGCACAGAAGAGATTAATAGAAATATTAAACGGTGGCTTTGCTGACAACTCAAAGCAATGTGAAGGTATCAGGAGTCTGGCTGAGCACATAAAATTGTTTTAGTGACAGGCTAGTAATGTTCTACCTTAGGATCACAGTTAATCTCCTACAAATGAATCAGCCTTCTGAACATCTTAGATTTGGAAAGCTTCGGGAAAATGTGGTGAAGGCCAACACTGCTACCCATCATACCTGGATCCAATTTCTACCCTGTGCTGTCACTCTACTTGCTGATTTACAATGCAGGGAGCTGAGGAACTTATTTTGGACTTCTGTAACTTCTCTAAATGGCAGAGAAGGATATGTATACAAAATTGTTACCATATTCCCCTAATATATCAAAGGACTTGCATGATGGAGACCAACAAATTACTTTTAACTTGAACAAAGCAGGGAATGAAGAAGTGAGAGCATTATTCATTGGTCTGGCCACAAATGTTATAATTTTGCAAATGGCTATTTCAGGATGAATGATAAAATACAACTGATCCCACTGTGTGGCAAGGAGAGAGTTAAATAACATCAAGCATATAAAATACTGGTGCATCAGCTATGCTCCCTGTGGCCACCGACCACAAGATGACCATTGGTCCTTCTTGCTTTGCATCCTGGAAACTCAGTCTGATAAAAAGAAGGATCACCTCCTCCATTTCTAAAAAACGACGAGACACATTTGGTCTACATTTGTGGAACTAAATAAAAATAGCGTGGTAGTAAGAATTGGTGAGCATGTCAGACACCATCTGACTTAAGATTTTTCCCACATTCATACAAAGTTTAGAGTCTTTTCCATTTAAGTATCTGGGAAGGCATTTCTGTCATGCATTACATATAAAGCTCATTATACATAAAGTGATACACAAAAAAACCAATCGTACGGCAAAAGATGAAAATGGAAGTGTTCCAACTTGAAGAAGCAGAAGTCAGCCCAAGTAATTCTTAATGCAAAACTGGAGAGTGTTTAGTTATTTTTGAGACAAATACAAACCAAAAACTATTTAGTAGTGCTGGTAGAGCTTGTGTTTATTTTGGCATATTTTACTGTCTGAAGCAACCAAATAAAACCAACCCACTTTCAGCAGCCATTAGCTTTATACAGTCTGTGCTGAGTCAGAGCTATTCAGAAGCTAAATACACCTTGTACAGTACATGATATTTATAGATTTCTTCTGACTGACAAGATCTATTAGAAATACAAAATGAATGTACAAGAATGTAAATGTCTGTATTAAAATATATTTTAAAAATGCTTACTAGAAATGCTTTAATAAAATAAGGTATTTTTCTACACATCGGGGAATTTATGGTAGAAAAACAAAACTTTGATAAGATCTGTTTCTCAAAGAGAAGATCAAGAATGTGGCTTTCTAAACTTTCTAAATTTGCAAGATAAATCACATTTCAGGAAACCTCAATTTAAAAAAAAAATAATAGTAGAGCATTCCAGTAAATGCCAAGATAAAATTGGCTCATGTTCAGTCCTATGATAAAATATACTTTAAAGCACATAATTCAAAATAGGAACATAATAAGGTTAACTAAAAGCTAACCTACATTCTAAATTAAAAAGTACCTATGCACTCTGTACGTTGGTAATGTCTACAAATAACTTGTGACTAGTGAAAGCAGATACAGACTATGTTGCAACTACTTAGTGGATAATGTACAGAATTGTAGAATCACTAAGGTCAGAAATGACCTTCCAAATCATCAAGTCCAACTGTCTACCAAATATTATCAGGACCACTAAACCATGTCCTGCAGTGCCACATCTACACATTTTTAAACCACTCCAGGGATGGTGATTCCACCACCTCTCCAGTCAGCCTGTTCCAATGCCTCACCACTCTCCCAGTAAAAAACTTTTTCATAATATCCAACCTAAACCTCCCCTGGCACAACTTAAGCCCATTTCCTCTCATCCTATCACTAGTCACCTGGGAGAAGAGACCAATACCCACCTCACTACAACATCCTTTCAGGTAGCTGTAGAGAGCAATAAGGTATACTCTCAGCCTCCTCTTCAGCAGACTAAACAAGCCCAGGTCCCTCACACACCCCTCATAAGACATTTTCTCCAGACCCTTTACCAGCTTTGTTGCCCCTCTCTGAACAGGCTCCAGCATCTCAGTGTCTTTTTTTATACTGTGGTGCCCAAAACTGAACACAATACTCAAGTTGTGGCCTCACCAGTGCTGAGTACAGGGGCACAATCACTCCTCTACTACTGCTGGACACACTTTTTGATACAGGCCAGGATGCCATTGGGTGGATTCCATCCTTGCTTCTATTGCTCTTACTTAACTGGTTCCTATGTTCTCTCTTTTCCTGTTTTCTTGTATGCTGGGTGGAATAGTGGAAGAAATGTATATTTTCTGTACATTTCGAATATGCTAGATTGTTTGGCATAAATCAGTACAGAAGCTGATAACTTAACTGTGAAGACAGGAAATCTCTGAGGTGATAGGTACTGAGTGAAAAGGAACCATATTCCAGCCTCAGAGCGGTAAGTTGTCATTTTTCGTAAAATCTGTGATATAACCGAGAACGTGATCAATATACTGAGTTTCTGCCACTCCCAGTGAAGTGACTGGGTGGTCAGCATTTCTTGGTGGTGTGATCAAAACAACCATCACTCCCCTGAATTTAAACACCACCATGGGCTCTCAGCTCTGCTTCAGTGCACCTGATAATCTTTTCACACCAGATGTCCATTTACAAGCATTAGTGTTTTACATTTGCATGACTGTGGGATCATTTCAGCTGCACTCACTGCTCACATTGGACTTCCACCATACCAAGTTCTCCTAGTAATCATGTATGTTATGGAGCATAAACACAGGTCTGGCACATAGAAGGGTTTCCTGGCATTCACTGACCAGTCAAGCAAAATGTGTGCCAATTCAGTTTTGCACTGAAATAGGAAGAAACTCACAAATCACCGTTTTGTTCTCAAAGAAGCTTTAGAACTAGTTAGTTTTAACCATAACTGCTTTTGACATTTTGTTTTGGTTTGGTTTTTTAAAAAAAAAAACAACTTTAAAGATACTTAATAGCTGTAAAAAAAAAAAAAAAGGTTTCTATTTCCTGTTTTTTCCTGTTTTACACAGAGTAATTCAGATGCTATTAAACGGAATAAAGTATACATGTGGTAATTTCTATCTTCATCTTTTATGATACAGAATTCAAGACGAAATATCAGGTATTGTTTGCAGAGAGCAAAGTGTGTGGCAATACTTGTAGTATAATTTTTATATATAGTCAGTAAAGATTGTATCTTAATTTCTAGTTACTATTTTACTTAAATTCTGTATTTATTTAACAATTCAAATTGGCTAATGTGCAGTTTCTCTAATCAAAGTAGATGAAAATAAAATAGTTTTCTGAGCAGTTAAACTAATGATCTGGATCTCTTCTGATTTCATTGAATTTTTAACTTGCATACTTCCCTTCCCTTCAGCTGGAGCAGTTGGGGTTTCCCTATACCTGCCTTACTATTTACACAAAACCTGTATAAGGTGGTTTTTGCTTTTCTTCCTACACTTAGTTGGAACAACACAAAACTCAGTGTTACAATACTGACTGGGAACTGATACATAGCAAATCTATTTACGAATCCACATGCAAGGTTATTTGTTAAACATGGGATAGAATGCTTCTTACTATTCAGCAGCAAGACTGTTGGCATTAAACAGTTGATCCTCTTACCATTACTTTCATTTAATCCACCACCCCTTAGCTTTTTTAGAGTAATGTAGAAATGTTATAATGTAAGCTACATGTAAGAAATTAACCAAGGAGATGGTCTGTCTTTTAAGGTTCCTTCAGTACTATCTCTTTCCCAAATCTGTCTTTTTTTCTGTGTAATTTACAGACATTTTTCTGCTAATGAGTCACTAGTTATGAACTTTGCAAGTACTCTGGTGCAAGAAATCCAGAATATTTGGCATTTATTAAATAAGGAATGCCACTAGCTTTGATTTTATTTTAATTTAATGCAATAATCTAGTATTGCATTATTCTCCTGTGTAGTATGAATATGTGCCATCCAAAATATATGATTATCTGGGGGAAAGAAACTTCCTTTTAAATTAATTATTCTTTTAAAATAAGACTTTTTAAAAGAATGTATGTTCATGAAGCATGTTCAAAAGCAATTATAAACTAAACCACAACCAAAACAGTAGTGGATGGAAGCAGAAACAGATGTTAAGTGCCTCGTGGTAATTAAGGACTTAACAGGCCTTCACAATGTAATGCCAAAAGAAATGCTTTGTATGAATTCAGGATAAACATAGAAAGTGAACAAGGATTATTGGTTGTACGTTCACTTTAAGATAGCCACATCAGGAGAAAAAAAAAGTCAGTGTTAATCACAGTTCAACAAATTTCTTATAATCAAAAATGCAGCTATATATATTTGATGTGGAGTTTCTAGCGGCTTGGGAGCATCCATGCAGAAAGAACAGCAGACTCTATTTTGGTCTATTTTTTGACTTGAAGGGGAAAAGAGAATGGTGGAGAATATGAGAACATGCAGCACGCTTACATGGTCAGATCTGGCTCTGCATTACAACCGTTGAAGACTACTCAGGCCTATTTCCAAAGCCCAGTGAAGTCAAAGGTGGTCTATCAGCCTTAATAGGATTTGGGTCAGTTATTTCCTATGGGTTCAGTTATGTGGGGTATTTCCTATTGCCAATGAAAAATGTTCTAAGACCTCAGCGTATTTTTTTTTGACACTCAGCTGATTTGCAAGAATGTGCCGTAAGTAGGGAAATGCTAGAAAACCCCAGAGTAGTATCTCCCTGGTATTTTGCAGGCATACACATGCTTGTTTTGCCCACACTCAAAGCTGGCTGTATGATAGCCAGTTGTAACCAGAAGTTTGCAAACAACTCTATAGATCCACCTCTGGAAGAATCCACTTATACAGAACTCAGAAACCTCCCTAGTTGACTGCATAGCCAATTCCATTGTTATAAATTACTGAGCTAATTTCTAAGTGCAAACAACTGTAAAGAAAAGACTGGCTGGTGGCAGGCACAATCTATAAGCTGGTAGGACAGCAGAAAAGGTTAGTGGAAAAATGGAGAAAAAATAATTGCTTACAGGATTAAAACATATGAAGGATGAGTTTCATCACAGAGGAAGAGGAGAGCTACTTAAGTCAAAAAATTGTCTAAGATAATGATAATTATTACTAACACAGTTAAGGTCAAACTGTGCAGAGAATTCCTAACTAGATGAATTCTGCTGTTAAGATAGAGAATAATAATTTTGTGGAAAAAATTATATGTTGTGACATTCAAATTTTGAAGGACTTTTCTATGTCTAGATGATCCAGTGCTATGAGGCCGGGTGCTAAAGAAAATATCAAGGTTAATGTATTAGGCTTAGAATCTATACATTAGTCTATTTTTCTTCAATCAATATCCAGAGACCCTTTCAAAGCCAGTCTAAGAGATTTGCCAAGAAAGACACTCATCTTTCTTATTTTCCCCTCTGTAAGTTTACAACAGCCTGGCTTTCCTGTACACAGATAAGTTAGTATGTCTAAAATACCATTTGGTTAATTAGTTCGGAATGTTACATGTGTTCTTCATTGCAACACCGCAGAGTTGGACTTCAGAAATTGTGCTTTGATGCAGCCAGTTGCTGACAACATGTTACTGCATTTCCACTACATTACTGACGTCAATGTATGAGAGTTTTAGGCAAATGAGTCTATGTATGCTCAATAATTCAAAAGGAAAGCCAAGTTTTTATTTGATTTTTTAATTTTTGCTTTGCCTCTGAGAAGTTAGTAAACGTGATTCCCAGTAGCAACTATTTTCATAGGTAGAAAGCTGTGTAACTTTGAACCCTCATATGTGGTTGTGTAGAACGTGCCAGTACTCAGGAAAATTACCACTGGAATTCATTTTCCAAGATGTGGAGAAAAAAAATTACTGAGCTTGAATAATAAACACCAACAAGCATCTAAAATATTCTAAAACATGCCTTAAGCAATACTTCTGCTACTTTCTGTGATTAGTGATAACACAATCTTTCTGCATGCTCCTCTACATTCTCCTACCTACTTTATGACTGAGAAGTCTGACAACCAGATATGTTCCATCTGAGAGTTGTGGGTATACACAATTTTCTTCTGAAGGCAGGTGTCTCCTGAGATTCTAAAAATGAGTAAAAAAAATCACAGGCTTTGATTGCAGGATTTCCAACTAGACAAATAATTTAAAGTAAAAGCTGTTTCTTTCCCAGCCTGATTTCAAGAGAAATACATCAGTCAGGACAACAGAACGTGTCAAAACAGAACATGTTGCTAGAATATATCAGTTTAGGTCCCTCATGTGTCATATATGTTTCTGTGTGAACTCCAGCTAATCAGCTTTCTCTGCTTTAATTCTCTACAGAAATAATATTACCCTGTCTTATAGGCCTCTTTTTAAGAAAACAAACAAACAAGCAGCAACAATGTAAAATGATAGCTGTCTATGGTAATGGAAGCTAAATTTATTTTAAAAGAGATGAATTTAATAGGCTGTGTTTGGTTTATTTAGCCTGAAAATTAGTCAGGGCAAATGTCTTGTTCCTTCTGGTAAAGTGCAATGCAAATACAGTTGCTACCTACACATTTGTTATTAGTAATAAGAGATAGTGAAATCTGATTTTCCTGGCAGAGAACTGCCATTTCAAGGATATTGCATTCTTCTACTGCATTTCCAGAGCTAGAGCACTAGGAAAGGTAATATCCCTTTGGGAAGGGGAAAATCACAATTTTTTTGGTTCTTAGTCAGTTTAAATGGCAACATTAGCAAAATGCTGCAAATAAATTAGCTTGCTAAAAGCAGAAGATGGCTTGTATGGCCAGATTTCTGCAGGCCTTCCAGTTCCTCAGTCTAGGAAAGTAATGTATACAGTCAATTCCACAGTGTGAAATGGCTAATGATGTGCCCTAGTGGCCTTAACTTCTACATTCAGCATTTTGGGGCATTCCTCATCCCCAAAATAGATCCTCCTGACCAGTCTGTGGCTGAAATAAAGCCAAAATCACTCCACTGATTCTGAAAGAGTTCAACTTTGATAAACTGAAACTGCGGCTTACTCTGCCTCAGAAACTTCACTGAATGCTCAGTAGTTCTACTTTATAGAGAATCAACTGCTGCTTCTCATGTTTTTACTTGTCTATATTTTTAGGATTTAGATTTCTTTTTAATACTGACTGTATGAGATATATGAGGTTTTTTTGTGGGTTTTGGTTTTTTTTGGGGGGGGGTTGGTTTTTTTGGTTTTTTTGGTTTTTTTTTTTTTTTTTAAGACGCTCTTCTTCAAAGGGAAGACTAAAGAAATAGTTACCTTTTACGCTGAACACAACCTAACATTCCCCACAATATCCACTCTTGGTATGTTGAGATATATAAAGCCAGCCTGGTAAATGCTAAGTTTGTAATTGTTTTGGAAGATACAAGTTCACAGCATCAACAAAGAAATACTCTGTAACCCTTCCCCATCAGGTCCTACCATTCTACTGAGGGGTACCACAAGAAATAAAGTATCTAGAAATTGCCTGCACCACAAATTAGACAGTTTCTGAGACTTCTGTTCAAACATGCCTTCTACACATGTGAAGAATAACAAGACTCAAACAATGGCAAATTAGAAACATAACTGAAGCATCAAGTCATCTTTTGCCGCTAGTATGTACAGTTGCAAAGCAAGAAAATTCTTTCTATGAGTATGCATCTCTTTATTAAAGAGAAAGTGCAGTTATGTTTAATTTCACAATCCTGTGAATCATGCTTTCCTTTCCAGCAGCTTCAGACATGTCTTTCTTCAGTGCAATTTGATTGATAGACCAGACAATTTTGTAATTTTTTCTTACCAGCAGAAAGTTGGCCTGTTTGTTAATCACAGCAACAGAATTTAATTGATCTTTCTTTCTTCCTTCCTCATACCTGCTTTTACAAAACAATGTCAGGCTGCATTGGGAAAAACTTTAACATAACTGAATTCTGAATATTGAATATTAGTTCAAAGTGGCAAGCTGCTCACAATGAATCCATTAAAGTGAAAGAAAAATCTCTCCAAGTCTTTGCTTCAGAAAAATCAAGAAGATTGCAAAGCATTTGCAAAGCTTCCATCAATAAAGAGACAGGCTTTGTCTGGAATGTTACTAAGAAATGTTTCCTCAGGTCTCATAATATGAGTTTGGAGGTGTTTTCTTTTACTATAGGTGTTAGTCTATAAAACACAGCAGCACCAACATAAAATACACTAACTGCTGATGACTTGCAAGCAAATGTAGAAGGGTACACTGGCTGTTGATACCACCAAATAGGGTTCTGCCCCATCTCTGCCAGGAAGCCTTGAAGAGGGGTCTAGAATGAACAAAAAGTACCTCAGAGTAACACTGTCCTGCATCCTGTAATTTCTTGTCATTATGAAAGACGACCTCACCTCCCAGTGCTTGGAATTTAACTACAGCCTGGTAACTCAGTGCACAAACACACTTTAGAACTTTCTGATTTTCCTTCTACATTCCTGACTGAAGAGAGAAAAATGATACTTCAATTGGTAGGTGATAGTACACAAAAAAATATCTTAATCTCCTTTTTTCTCCCTTGGAATCTTGAATATTGATAGAACAGGAATGAGACGTTTTGGCACAGACTCTCCAGCTCTTGGACACATAATTCCACCACAATGGGATATGAGTTTCTAAGGTGTACTGTGGGGAATATGGCCTTTCACATTTCTTATTATTAGTGGGATTGTTCTTAATGAAAATATTAAAATTGGCAGTGATTCTAAGATGAGTAGAGATCACCAAACCCAGTATTTACTACTTTCGTTTCCCTATCAAAATGTGTATGTAAAGTACATAGGGTACAAAATAACAGCATGGGATCCATCATTCAATTACAAGGCTCCCATTAATTCAGGCAGATAATCTGAGATTTTCGGTTACTGTGGGAAGTTTCAAAGTAATTAATGGGTTTTGGACAACATGACATCATTGCAATGACTGACATTTGGTTGAACTTAATATGTCACTTAGCATTCACTGCTAAGCAACCAAGCTTTTGGCATGCTGAATGTCTGAGCCATGAGGTCAATGTCTAAAGTGTATATGCAACACAATTACTAGCAACTACTAGTCTCGAGTGAAAGTGCACTAAATTATTATTTCAGTAATTCTCCTGTTTCAGAAAAGACTTTAAAATTGTCTTTCACACAGGCAAGTGTGTCCTCCATAATTTATAGTTCTGCACTTGTTCTAAACTTAGGTATCTTCCATTTATTATTTGTATTAGTGCTTACTGCTTAAGTACAACAAGTTACATATCCTGCAAATAATAAAGACAAAGCAAGATAAATGGCTTTAAATTGGCTTCCAGTTATTTTATATTTACTTTCACTATGGTTCAAACTATTGATCAGGATGGATTTTCAGGAGCAAAAGGCAGATGCAGAGCTGGGTTTGATAATCAAACTTCCACAACATGGGACTGAAGACAGTGATTTAGTTCCATTTAGTGAAGAATAATTTAACATGGCCTCCATAATGGATTCATAATTCTGAAAAATATCATCAGAAACTCATCGTATTGAGAAGCAATTCAGACTTACTTCAGCTGAGTATTCAAAATTAAGAGCTAACTTTTGATGAATTCTCATTAAGACATTTGTTCACTTTCTACTTGTTAGTCTGTATGTTCTCAGGCTTTCTTACACAGTGCTGCCTTATTAAAGATCCATGAAATGTTACAGCTTTTCACCAAATAATTTTTTCCACTCACAGAATGTTGCTTCAGGAACTGGTCCCACCTTTTTCCAGGAGTAATTTGGAAACAGTCCCACCCTGACCAAATCTGACCTTTGATTGATTACTTCAAAACCTACACACCCCAAATGAGAATAACTGTCCAGGACAAGACATGTAATAATGACCTCACCTGACAGAATGAGAATGATACAAGTGAAGTAGAAGCCAAAGTAGTGGAAAAAGAAAATGGATTGCTTTCTTACTTGAAGTGCTCACTTTCTTTGCCAGATACACTCAAACAGGAAGGATAATATAACAGATGATGGCCTGAACTCCAGAAGTTAAGGATCAAAGTATGTGATTCATATATTGCGACTACTTAAGAAGAGACATATTAAGTAATTCTGGAAGGAAAGCAGCAGTTGTCAGTATCGTTTTAGTGCTAATACAAGAAACCCACAGCTCTGCTTAAAATATGAGAGACATGATTTGTGTGATATACCTTCCAGGCAGTTATATGCACATTTTCAGCAACATGACCATAAACTGCTAGATATTTTTAGCATTTAGTTACTATTAAATTATGCTTCAACTATCCCAAAATATCAGTAAATGTCAGCTCAATTGGTATTTAGCTAACTGGCTTAGCCGTAGTGAATATTAATACCTTTATATTTTAATCCTGTCAACAAATATTGAAGACCAAATATTATTGACCAGTATCTGATCCCACTAACTCCAGTCTGATCACTGTGTTCTTACCTAAAATTGGGGTAAATGCTAACATTCTTACCAAGCTGACAATGAATGAACTTTGCTCATAAAAATGTAAATATTAGTATATATGCATTCCTGTGTTCTTTATCTTTACATGGGATCAACCCTGAGCTACAGCTGAACCACTTTAAGTCATTAAGGAAACTTAAAAGCATGTAAAGCAGCATCATTTTAGAAGGCAAATTTATGCTCCAGTGAACCTCAAGAACTTCACTGAACCTTCAGGTTTTTAAGGATCTTTCATCATAACAAATGTTTACGTTAAGCATATTATCTACTTAGAGTACAATTCTTCATTTTGTGAAAAATTCTGCCCTTGACCTCTGAATTGCTGATAAAATTCTTAAGCCTAATATGGATCTTCAGTTCTACTGAAATCTGTTTCACTGAGGTTAACTCAATGAAAAGAACATGAATTTGCATTATTTTTTTTCTTCTCAGAGTAGATGCTTTTCACAGTTAAATGCTTGTTTTGAAACTATTTTAGGCAGCATATAGCTCAAATAAAACTTGGAATACTTATAATACTTAGGTGAAGCTAAAAGCAATAGTATATAGAACAGAATTTGGTTATTTGCATCTTATTTCCACACTTCCAACTTTAGGCCTTCTCACTGTAAAGATCTAGTGAAGCATCTCTTTGAATAGATGGGACACAAACAAAATTCTTGCAGTAACTATAAACACTGGACTATATAAGCCACTCAGGATATTTTCAACAGAACTTTTTATCCTCGAGCAGCAAAGATTCAGATAAGTAACTTTTTTCCTCTTACTGCTCATTATATTTAGAATGCATGATACTGGAATGATATGTAGCAAGTAACTATGGATACGCAAACAGAGCCCATCAACTTTTTATGGACAATAAGTTTTCAATTTATTAATGTCAGCTCAATCCAACTTTCAGGCTTTTTCCTCCTGCAGCCCCTCCTTGTGAGTTATTTTTACTGAAGTCAGTGAAATCTCCACCGATAGGATAGGATCCAAATGAACATCCAGTCATAGTGAAAAAAAAATAGGTAAGAGAAGCCAAAAGTTATCATCCTTTTGCTGAGTACAGCTTAGTTCTTAGCTGAAAGAAAAGGAGTCACAAGGCTCTCAAAAGGCCTTAGAATCATGGACTTAGGAGGTATTTGAGTCAAGAATGACTGATTAATCTTTGTGCATGTGGTGGTGGGTTTTTTAACACTTTAACTTATCATCATAAAACTGCTGTTTTAATGAATTGAGAATCGCATTCCATCAGCCAGCCTTCACTGGATGGGCTGAATGGAGTTACTCTTCTACCTGCTTTTAAACTTGCCAGTTTTAAGCTGCCTTCCCAAAATGCTTCACGTGGTGGAACTCTGTAGGTCATACTGCAAGTGTACTTTGGTGCACAGACCAGCCTCTTGCTGCACACTCCACAGTCCTCAGAATCAAAAAGTGGACTAATGGCTCACACAGAAGCAGGTTTCTGACTCAGGATTCCTGGGGACTCTTCCAAGTTCACTCGATATTGGCCAGATGGTCCCATGACTTGTGCCCACACATCTACGTGAACAATTTTGCTGTAATTACTGTAAATCCTGTCTGGTATACAGGGAGTTTATACAAACTGCCATATAACTAGGAAGTCTTTTCATAGTTTGCAGTTGTCAGAGAGTTTTTTTCTACTCTTTAATTTGATTTTGCTCTCTTAGTCTTCAATACAAATCAAAGTTGTTTTTGTTTGTTTGCATGTTTTGTTGTGGGTTGTGGTTTGGGTTTGGTTTTTTTTTTGCTTTACAGTCCAGTATTCACATTTACCTGCCACTATCTCAACATTGTAATATCACATTTGTCAAGAATCAAAAAATGTTGAAAACTATGGAAGACTTGAAGTTCTGGGACCCACTATAACAAAATTTGCTAATATTACCTGCTCCATTTCTGGAGATGTTTCTCTTAGATCAACTGGTTAAAACAGCTGCGTTTCATTTCAGTAACTCTGAAAAATGTGGTTAATTTTATTAGTAAGCATTTAACAGGTTGGTTGAAAGTGTGCTTTGCATCCACACAGAAAACTGAGGTTATAAACCAGTTTTAATTAGCATGATATGAGCTAACAACATCACTGCACCCTTTGATTAGGAGAGGTGATCAGACTCTATGCTATGTGGTCAGGGTGTGAACTGGGCTTGTAAGGCAATAGAGAAATTGGTTGTCCCTTTCTGCATGATGACTGCAGGGTTACAATCTATGTCTACGTGGTTTGTTTCTCAAAAACAGTTAAATTTAAAAACTGGTTTTAAACTGTATTTCAAAAGTAGATTTGTGTCATCTCTTTGACAGGTTTTAGAAGATAAAAATTTCCTATTTCCATCTAAAATTTCAAAGATCTGACTTCAGCTGATGAACTCCGGACTCTTTTCAGCTGAAAAAGAAAAAAATAAATTTTGCTTGATTTCCATTTTTCCCTACCGCATATGCCTGTATATACATGTTCAAGGATGTTTTATTCTTCAAATTCAGCCTACTGTTAGACTGGGAGGTTCACGGTTCCCTCTTCATTGTTCCCATTTCCAAGGTACTTCCCTTTGTCAGATACTTGTACCATAGACAACCACTGTCAGTTCGAGGCATAACCGAGCAGAAATGTGAGTACTTTGAACTTTCACATTGAGCTGCTTAAATCCTATTGTTAAGTAGGGTTTAAAGTTAATTAGATTAAGCTAAACACGTCGTCAGCTCGATTTGTTTGGGACAATGGGGCCATCTGCTGGCCATTGACCGAATGGCCCCGCACCCCGGGGCTTCCCGGGAGATGAGGACACCGCACCTCACCACATCACACCGCACCACATGACACTGCCCCGCATCACACCTCAGTATTCCACAGCACATCACACCGCACCAGAGCACCCCACCCCGCCTCACCACCGGCACACCACTGCGGAACGCAGGGTGCCCCTGCAAGCCGGCACCACAGCCTCCGTATTCTACCGACCACACCTTCATGCTCAAAGGAAATAAAGGAAAAAAAAAAAAAGAAAGAAGTTCTGTGCGTTTTCCAATTGAAAAGGCCAGTATTTTCCACTGCTGTTCAGAAAGTGTATTTCAAGCTTTGCCTGGTGATTACAATGGTAACACTGCATGTTACTGACAATTCTTTCCTTTCCAGAAGGCCAGTAGAAGCACACAACAACGTAAGCCAAAAGGCAGATTTGCAGAAGGCAGTAACAGGTCTATAACCTCCCTCCCAGTCACACATACATACATACTACTACATCTGTTCTGGCATCTGTGGTTCTGGTCACACAATGGAGTTGCACAGACTCCACAGTTCACTCTGCAACCAGACCGTCCCGCTGTTAATATACTGTAAGCTCTATTCTCACATCTTCTACTGCAAATAGAAAATAATCTAACAGAATGATAAGCAAAATATCTTGTTGGTTCACTAATATAATTTGGAAACTCAAAGCAATGCCTCTGTTTGCCCTAGCTGGCAAAGTTCACTGGGAGATCAGGAGACTACTAAAATTATGCTAACTAGAAAGTCAGCCACAAATTTAAAATAGTGCTGTGAAAATACATCTGGGTTTGGGATCAATGTCCAGTAGCTGTTGAGCACAGCTGTAGCCATGCCTGGCTTTTCATGCTGAACAGAATGAAAAGCAATAAACACAGAACAACTGAAAATGTGTTGTTTGCTGTAGCTGATCAATACATTTCTGTTTGATGCAATGACCGAGCTTAGAATGAATACAATGGGAAAGAATATGTCATCTTTGAATGCAAATGCACATGAACTTTCTCTGTCTTGCCATTTAAGTTAAATAGCCACTCTGGTCTTGATTACTTTTAGAACTGCTAGAGGAATCACTAATTCAAATTAGTAAGAAAAACTACCTGAACAAGACTATATTAAAACCCCCTAAATTCATACAGCAAACAATGTCACTGTTGTCGTAAGAGTTGGCCAATGATGTATTCAGGAAGAAAAATTTAAATCTATCAAGTCAAAGCCTCACAACTTCCAAACAAAGTAATCTACATAGAAGAATACAAAGCAAGAACAAAACTGCCCAGAACAGTAACAGCAACAGAGATCCATCATAGACTGAAAAAGGGATAAGACACAAGAATAAGAAGCAGCTCATTTACATGTTCCACCCATCTCTGAGGAGCTCAACATCTTATTCTTAAAGAGCAGCCATGTATACCCTTCATCTTTTTCTAGGGGTTAGAATTTACTGTTGTTAACAGTAGCAAGATCAGTCAAAAAAGAAATAAGGCAATATGTGTACTTTGTTTGCCTTTTGGATATGATGGCACATCAAAATTTTCACTTGCTGTATTATATCATAATTTTCCTCTTGACTTCAGCTGTCAACATGTCAGACTGTTCTGATCCCCTTTCAACCTTTCATGACAAAAGCCCCCAAGTGATTAATTCTTTTCATTCATCAGTTTTCTACTTTAAAGTCTTCCGTGCCTTCAGGGAAAGAGAGCAAACACTCAAGGGTCAGTAGGGGGTTAAACATTCTTTGACCATATGAAACAAATGTGCAAGCCTACTAGTTGTCATAGGCTGGTAGTGGGGAAAATTGATTAGAAAATGAAAGAGAGAAAATAGCTAACTAATTCTGCACATTTATCTGTGAAAGTTCAACACTTTAAGCTACATGCTTTCTCATAAAACATTTCTATGAGCTTTTCTGGGTTTAACTGCTTTGATAAGCTTTCCACCAGTGCTTTGATTTTCAGCTAAGTGATTTCCACTTAAGTGAAAAATCTATCCATATGTAGAAGCAGCAGGTGTTTGTTAGTATTTTCCATGCTTTGACCTGCTGGATATTTTTCTTCCAACTTTTACAGTATAATGCCTTAGAAGTCTAATGCTTCTCGCAGTGATTAGTACATGAAGAAAAAAAAAAAAAAAAAAAAAGGAAGCAGGATCTGGCAGTTCTTATGATTCAAATGTTAAATTTTTAGTAAAACACATTAAAATATTCTAACAACACAAGTCCTATCTTAAACTTCTCGGAAGGTTTGACTTCGTGTGTGAAGGATTTCACAGAGTTTCTTTAGGGTATGTAAACAAGCTACAGTAGCTGAGAGCAAGAAAACTCAAGAGAATACCTTTTACTGGCATTGCATTAAGAGCGTTTTCCTTTCCAGATGACTGCAAATGATAACAGTCTCTATTTGGTCTGAACTCTTGTACCAGCTGAACGTATTTTTTCAAGTTAGCAAGATTTAAGTTGTCTCTAAAGCCGGTACCATTAGGGAGTCCAGCTTCATGTAGGTTGCTGCTCGATTTCCATGAACACAGGTTTAGATGAAGATCGTTGTTGTGATCTAAGGAGTACTTGACTCTTCAAACTTTGTTTAGAAACATATATGATCTTAGACATGTATTCAGTGCATGACAACTGAATGTCCATTTCAAAATTGAATTTACTGAAAATTTTGAAATATTCTAAATAAATTAAGTTCAAAGTAAAACAAAAGAGTGAAAGTGAAAAAAACCAAAAGGCATCAACCAGAAAATACAGATAATACATCCTGTATGCATCAAACCTTTTTCCCCACAGTACCTACCCAAACACTAATTCAGTAAACATGCTTTTTAGGCCTCTTAATATATTCTGCTAAGATCATGGAAAACTCTTTGATCCTTTTTATGGTCATCTGGCATCACCTAAGTGATCTTGGAGTGTAAGCACTTGTGAAAAGCAGTATCACTGTAGTTCTCGGTTCACCTAAGGAGAGATGTTTAAGGAACTTAAGCACCTGAAATTGTAGTTACATAGGTAGTAAGATTCTCAAAAGTGCACAGGTTCTAAATTTCTACTATGAATAAGATTATCTTATGTGGTTTTGAAAATCCTAGTAACTTTGTAGCCTCAATTTTAGGTGGCTTTAGAAGTTGGGCCTTCAAAATTGCACTATTAAATATTTTTTTAAATGTAGTCCTCTCAATCTCCAGGTCTTCAAGACCTAAGCTGTTGGTCTCTGCTTTTCCTGGAATGGTATTATATGTTACATCTCATTCTACCACCCAAAGTCTCATGATATATAAAAGGAATGACATGTGATAGGGGAGACTCTGAAAGCCTCACATGGAAGGACCCTACTTTGTTAAGAAGAGCCAGTTGTTGATAGCTACCAATAGCATTCTTGCAACTAGAAATACGAATGTGCAAACACACCGGGTACTGAGCATTACATTTTAGCACCAGTAGTTCCATCATTCAGCACATGCCTGCTGCAGAACAGAACTCTAACTTATTCTCCGATAGATAGAATCTGTGAACTTTGCCCAGAGACTCCCATGTGAGCTGCATCGGCTCTGTTCCAAGCTGCTGTTAACTGAATTTGTCCCTGGCTAGTTTTATAAAAGCATCCATCTGTTATCACCATTTCCCTTCTGATGTATACTTTAAGTGAGCCATTTCTGGTGTTTTCTGAAAACTTGCAAACCAAGAAATTCTTGAAGCAAACTGTGTAAACATTTCATACATGCATAACTGAAAAGGTAATTATTATAATGAATGCTGCACTAGCTATCTGTATGGAAGTGAAGTTCTTTTTTTTAATAAGAAGAACTTGCAATAATGACAATGCCCTGGACATACTAGCTTACTCTGTGTACAGGAACCCACTCAGAATGCCAGGAAAAGATATTCTAAAAGAACAAAATAATGTGCCTGATTCTGATGTGCAGAATCCATAGATCCATACAATTATTGTTTTTCCTAAACATGCAACTGAATTTGGAAGTATTAGAATAAGAATACAACTGTGGATACAAGCATAACTTAACAGGGTAATAAATGAAGTAGAACAGTTAGAGGCTAAACTATGGCCTGCAAACCAGATCAGCTCCACAGAACAATTTGCCTGACCTTAGGCATGCTGACTTCTGCTTTTCCTGACAGCACATTAGACACAAGAAAGAAGTGGCTTCCAGCCTTCTGACAAGGTCTAACAGCTCCTTCTCTATTTTGTAACCCAGCTGCAGGGAACCTCTATTATATAATGGACAACATAAATTCAAGCAACAGGCATAGGCATATTGATGAGATTACACACAAATAGGAAAGCATCAGTCCTATGAAGTCACTAGCTCACATGTGAGATGCACAGCCTGCCATGCAGGCGGAATGGATCCTGGGTCATGATCCTCCGCGTTCCTATACTGTCGATGTATTTTCAAGTAAAAAATAGAGTTCTGATGACTGACAACAGTAAAATACAGGGTTTGCTTCTGCCGTCTTCAGCTGAGCCTGGTGCACAGCAGTGACAGTGTTTCCAACTAGCCTAGTCTAAATATACAGCATGAACACAGTCTATGAATATATGAAAGCAAAGCACTCCAGTTAACATTTCCACACAACTAATATAATGTATCCTTGTTTCACTTTATACTTAGGTATCTTACTTTTGTCTTTTCCTGATCAGTACCAAGTATTATCAATGGAGAGGGAAGTTTTACTTGGAGCTGCTGCTGGAATTGCCTCACATGTTAAACCAAGAAGTGTGGTGAAATACAGTATCTTATACCAGGCTGTGGGACTCAAGAAAATAAATACCTTTAACCTTACAGTGCTTGTGGCATTCTTGCTAATTATCTGAAGATACCACAAGAATTCTTGGTTGTTTATTTGCTTCAACTGTATTCCAGTTGAAAACTCATACAGCAACAGCAGGCATAGTGAATTAGAGTTAACCAAAGCTAAACACAGCTCAGTCATTGTGTACATTTACATGTTTTGAAGTAATTTCAAAGTCCCCTATATATTTGAATGTATACTTAATTGTAATAAAATGAGTACTTTCATGGATTTCAAAGCTTAAATGTATGCTGCAATGAGGTTTCATTTGTCAGGTGAATTCTGGTTTTATTTACAAAGAAAGAAATAAGCATATAATTACAGTTACTTTGCACAACAGAAGAAATTATAGCAAAAATTTAAAGTAAGTACACAAGTGGTATGATTTTCCAATTATTATCTTTATAGAAACACATAAGACATGTACTACTAAGAGCTAAATATAAACAAACACAATACACTCAGTTAATTGTCGGTACAAAACATACAGACATGTGGAAATGCATTAAGCATTCAACCCCCCAGGCAAGCAAAGCAAGCCCTACAGACAGCTTTGGATTTTTTACTATCATGTGGATCATAATTAAAACTGCAGCACCACTCCTCAAGATGGCATGGTTTAATGAGGATTTTTTGGTATCCTGAACACTGGATGTCAAAATGGTTTCTTGCAAGTCATGCAATAGGCAATAATTTATAAATAATGCTTTTAGAACGGAAGTATGATGTTCTCTTTCAGTTGGAAGCTCACCAAAAATGGGCCACAGTAAGTTTTTTCTGTCCTTACCAAATCCTTAAAATTCCAAGAAAGTTCAACTCGTCTAAATCTTTATCTGTGAGGAAGTCTGTGTTTCTTGAACTAAAGTGTTCTGCCTCTGTATATCCATGTAAGTCAGAAGCCCTCTGTACTCTCATGCACTTCAAACCTTAGAGGATGTCTGTCAGATTATGTTTTTACTTACAAGGATTCCTGGACAGGAAAAAAAGATGGAGGTTCATTCCTTGGTTTGGAATAAATGATGAGCTAACCACTGTCAAAAGCCTCCTGGTTCCTTCTGGGAAGAAAGGTTTGCAAATGGATGTTTTAGTGTATTTTTAGTTCTGTTTGAACAGCTGACAAAGACAAAATAATTGACAACAGATGGAAAGCTAGAGAAAGGCAGAACTAAAAGAATCAGCACATGTCTGGAAAACTTCTTATGGGGAGTTAGAGCAGGATGGGCAAAATAGATATTGGTTCCTGAGAATGAAGTTCACTCAACCTCAGACTACTTTTATTTCCATTTAACATCATATGGAATGTCAGAACTGTGATATTTGGTTCTGGCTTAATTATCTTGGTTTGTTAGAAGGCTAAAATTCAAAGCCTTGAATCAATGCTTTAAGAAAACCAGATATTTTACATATGTGGACACAAGACATGTAAAAACTTTTTGAAATCTAAGAGCAGGTCAGGCTGAGTGACACAATCTATATCAAGCAACCTCTTTCGTTATAAAATGTACATGTAGAAGACACATTCAAAACAGATGGACTTTATTTATATGAGATGTTCAAATGAAATTACTGTGGTTACTTTTAGTCTTGGGAAATTCCTCTTATGCTGTAAGCATTCATAGAGAATATTCATACAGTGATGTTCAGTTTTAATATATTTTCTGGCAGATCATAAATGAAATATATACTGCCTAAACATGTATAGGTTTCTAATAGCAGAAGAGCCTACCCAGATTGCCTACAGCTGTCCTAACCACATGAAACAATTGAACATGCTCCAGTAACCTTATTTTGCTGTAAATTCATTCATCAAATGTTAGATGTTAGACCATAGAAAAGTAATGAACAGTTTGGCTGCATAACACTGTTGGTACAATTTTTACCCTCTATAGCAATACAATCCTTCCTATAGGATGTATATGAGGAAATATCAAAGACTTGCTTTCTTGCACAGCTATTGAATTTCACACATGAAGATCACATTAAGAGCAGATTGTTGAAGAAAACACCTTTATGTGGATTAATTTTCCAATCTTCATTTATTATTAAATTATAAGATCTATCAATGCCTACCAGAGCAAATACTAGCAAGTATATTGTCTACACATAGGAATTGACATTATCATCCTTAACCAATAAGTTAACAGCTTGCTTTTTTGGGGACTGATTTTATATAAATTTAATCTATGCAAGAATCTTAAGTGTCTTTATATAGAACTCTCTCAATTGTGTTAATTAGTAGATAAGTGATTATTGAGTCTCAGGCTTGAAAACATTTCCAGCAATTCTACATTTCCAGTCTCAAGTCAAAACCAAGAACAAACTGAAAGCCAAATTTATTCTGATGTAATTCAAATAGAAGATAAATCTGGTCTCAAGATTCCAGATCATGCTTTGTGCCAGTTTGGAAACGTCCCAACTTCCTTTTACTTACATTTGCTTATATGTGAATCGGGATAATGGGTGGCTATGAGTGCCACCTTTTCCACAAAGTCTTGGAAGCCAAGCATGTCACAACTTTTCAGCAAAAGGTGGAATGAAAGTCTGTATTATTCCTGATTACTTTCCATACCAACTTTTAAAGAGAATATATAAGGCATAGAACGGACTGGTTTACTCTGAGTCTGATTTACCATTTTTTCGTCAGGCTAAGTCTATTGTTACTGAGTTTCACACTAATTTATTATTCACACCGGTGAGAAATTGTTCGAATAGCATGGGTTTCTCCTGTATGAAATTGTTATAATGGACTGGTGAAGTTGTAAAACCACTTATATGGTAAATATTAAAAACTCGTAACGGCACCCCTATAGGCAGACCTTTGTATTTTTATGATTGTTTTATAAGATGGAAACAAAAAATCAATGTAATTTTGAGCCTGCTGTTAGGTATATACATATCTGATTAATGGCTATAAATTTACCCCAGGATTGAGTTTGAGCGAGTAAAAAATAATTTTCCTGCAAAATCTACTAAGATGCAAAATGAAGAGTGGATTGTTAGCACATCCATGCTGCAAGAGCACAAAGTACCAAAGCAATGTACTTGTACTAGACTCACAAGACATTCTGATCACACTTTCTAATTGCTGCAACAGTAAAGTCAGTTCACCCCATTTTTTTTTACATTGTTTACAACTAACATGAAAAAAGCTAGCTTGATTTCAACCAGTTCTTAACCATTTTACCTACTTACAATACCATAGTTCAAAATAGAAATGCACAGACCTCCTGCAGTACCCAGAAACTCCAAATTATTTGTACCCACAACAAGTAAGTAGCAAAAAGGGACAGAAAAGGAGGATCATTTTTTATCCCTTATTTTTTTTCCTACTTTCTCTATCTCCCACTCTGTAACTTAGATAAATAATTGGAATTCTCTTCCTTTCTCCAATCCAGAAGTTTTTCAAATTTTTCAAATGCTGTATCTCACACATTTACATTATCCAGACTTGATAGGTCTCCAGAAACCTTCAACAAGGTTTCTGGACTTTGAACCTCCTGTTCTCTCGTCTCTCTGTGTAAACTCACATAATATGCAAAAGTCCATGCCAAAAGTTGTCAGGTCTCATTTATTTTACCATTAAACCAGGCTAACATTTTAAAATGTTTGCTTTTTCCAAAAATGTCCTTGTTAGTCTTGAGTTATTGATGTTTGTTGTTGCAAATGACAATTAAATGTCTCAGAGAGACCTTCAGAAATGAGTCCCACTCATGGCTGAAAAAAGGCACTAAAGAGTTTGCATAAAGGTATTCCTTCTTTGAATAAAGATGGCATAGCCATGATTCACAGAAGAGAAAAAGAACAGGTTTTGAGAAAAGAGATACTAGTTTTAAAGCTACAACTACTTCTTACTAGCACATAGTTCATTAATCATGTTGTGCAACCCCTTTCAACAGTTCTGATCACTAGGCCTAGGAAAAGCACAGATTTAGTCTGAGGATCAAGATAATAGCTGTAACTTAATGCCTGCTACTGCCCACTGTGAGAACAGAGGCTGATCTGAAAGCTGAACCTTTTCCTAGGTACCTTTAGTGATGATATTGTTGATTAATTAGGTAGGAGCTTTCCTAGAGGGGTTGTGCGCAGATGGGGTAACTGATAAAAAACCAAACCAAACAAAACAAAAACCTGAAAAAGTTACAGATAGAATGATACATTGTCATTGTTCTTATTAACAGATAAAGGGAATTATTGAGGAAAATCCTTTGGCTTGCTTTTTCTACATTCCTGTTCTCACCACACCACTAAGTATCACTGTGCCCCTAGTAGCAAGTCACTTACGCTTTGCACATCAGTGCCCCTCATTACAAGTGAAGTGGCCCAGCAGTACCAACCAAACATAAATTTGTGAAGTAAATAAAAAAGAGCTGAAAAGTGCTTTGAAGTCTGGGAATTAAAAACAGAAAAGAAAAGCAAATATAAAAGGGCTTTGTAGTGCTTTGGCCCTCAAAAACTGAAAAGCTGTAATACATCTTAGCATCACATGTCATATCTAGAAAAGGTGTAGGACAGTCAGGGTTTACATTTGCTTAGGCAGGGAAACTACTGAAGTGATTACATTCCAAACATCATTATAAGAGTGTATCTGGACATTAAAATTACTTATTAGTCAATTAATATTTATGAATGTGAATACTGGGTAAGATCCTATTCTAAAATTTTCATCCATAGCAAACTGAAAAAGGCTTGACTCCTGTGATCACATCTTCTAGGCACTAAAGTTCATAATTCAGGGGTTTGGTCTATTTTTTCAACGTCAAAGACTAGAAGTGGGAAGGATTGTTTTAGGGTTTTTTTCCATTTTCCATAATTTGATTGCAATTACAGTGCTGAAAAAAGTTTTGTTCTAGATATAGCTTTGTCACAGCGAGTACATGAGCCTGAAATACCACTTCTGTGGTGATTGCAAGTGCTTGGAATAAGCCTCTGCTCATCAACTGAGTTTCACAGACTGTGTGTACTCCTAGTCATCCCTGGTGGTAAAGTAGAACTTGATAGCTTAAATCACTTCAGTTTACAAACTCATTAAATTTTGGTAGCTTGATTGGTTGTGAACATCCATACACATTCTATGTCTCACTTTCAAGTATGTCCTGCAGACAATTTTCAACAGTGGATAGGCACTTGGGGAGGCAAGCAGAAACTCAGTGTGATTTTCAAATGCATGTAAGTAGATTGAATGTGTAATTAAAAAAAAATTACCATCTATATCCTGCCTGTATCTGTCCCTGTTAGGACAAAGACTCCTAAAATATTAGCCCCATCCAGCTGGACAAATACATGGTTAATGTGTGAGGGTAGAGTAAAAGCAGAACTGAAGGTCAACCAGTAACACCAGTAACATTTTTTAGTGTGAGGCTGTTTTAATGCTGTACTCAGACTAAATGCATTACAGTTGCAGCCACTGAGTATAGACAAGCGTAGAGAAGCCTGGGTAGCAACACAGAACTAAGTTAAAATTCATTCCAGACAAGCTCCTACTTCTGTTATTTGACAAAGGAAAAAGTAATGTACCTTATCCTGAACTGTTTGTTCAGGTAGGCAGTCTGCATTATGCAGTCCTACAGAATTATCTATTAGCACTGGTTTAGTATTGCCAACCAGGCCTACAGCTATTGGACCTTGTTTTGATCGGTAAGATTACTCAAAGAGGGCTTTAATTTATCTTCTGTTTCAGTTCGCTTGCCCACCTATGGTATGCTGACCAATGCTCTTCATCCTCCATCTCCATTTTCAGTTATACATTATGCGTTAATCTACCTCAAGGAAATCAGAAAGATCTCAAGAAAATCAGAAGTATCAGTATACCATTTTTTTTATTCTACGAGTAGACTTTGATGCAAGGAATAGTAACAAACCGCATGAGTAGATTCACTGTGATCAATTTGCTTGTAAAGAAACATATTGCTTAATAAGAGAACAATCTTGTTCCTCTCCTCTCCCTAATACACTGAAAGTATGCCCCAACTGGTTTACACAACATGACCACTTCTCACTGTTTTTTCTCATCATCTCACAAAGGTAATGCTCACCCACAATACAGCAATTGGTTTCAGTAGTTTTCTGTCTTTTTCAAAGCATGTGTACATATTGTTAGTTTGACATAGTAAGATACTAAATGAAAGATAGGTGATTTATAGCTGGGAAAGTATTTTAGCATTTTAAAGTGTCAGAATAAAGGAGGCAAACTGGGGGGGGCAGGTGAGAGGCACAAGTAACAAAATATCACTGACTTAATTTTAAACTTATTAATTCAAAATACCTCCCCCTTCAAAAGTGTTTTGCAGTCAACTGTAGTGAACACAAAAATCAGAGTAGACAGAAAACTGTAGAGTCCTGACCCACCGTTCTTCGAAGAAGATAGGAATTAAGCCCTACAAGACTAAAGAAACAAAGGAAGGGGGAAAGTCCAAAATGTGTATTCCTGGTCCTACCATTTGAAATCCAGAGGACAGCAAAGAGAAATTCCTAATTCCTAAAGCACACTTTACCTCTATATTGCTCTTCCTAAAAGCAAAGCAAAAACTCCGGGATTTCACACATTACTCCATCATGTGCTTTGCTTTTGCCCCGCAAAACACACTGGTAAAGCACTGAACAGAAAAAGAAAGACAGTGTACCTCAGTCTTCACGTGCTTCATTCCTCTTCTGCAGAATAGGCTCCTAGAGTGTTTTACAGGGAGAGAAAGCCAGAATGGCAGACACAGACAGAGCAACTGCATAAGACAATTAAGAAAGAATAATGGACTTGAGTAGTAGCTGAATGTTAGTATTTTTTTTTATTCTTATACAAAATATCCTATTAGTTCTAAATGAGGTCAGTTTGAGACGGCATACATATGAGTGGCTTTCCTTTGTTTTCTGAGAGCAATAACTGTTAAAAGAGATGAAATATTTTTTTTTTAAATGATTATGAGTTCTAAGAGGTGACATTTGAAAGAATGACATAAATTACAGAGCAAACATCTAAATGTTTTCACAATGTTGAAATGGTTATTGTAAAAAAATGTATTTGATATAATAGGAAGCACATGTTTCATTAGGCTGAATCCACAGAAAATGTTCTCTACAGGGCAACTACATAATTATTCACGTTGAAAATACACTATTCACCTCACAAAATGTGCACTATAGTCCTTTTCATACAACATTTCTGTTGTAAGAAAAAGGAACTTGGAGTCAGAAGTTTCTTAAAGGTTTTTGACTAAGAAAGGGAATCTGCTCTCTATAATTTGTGGATAATTACGTGAAATGTGGTGAAATAAAACTGTATGCCATCACAGGCTTCAAGGTACACATTCTGCATACTCAAAGCTCACTTATGTCCCTGAATTCCTCTCCATTATTTGGAATACAGAAGTGCCTAACAGCCCCAGTTGGAAGCCTCTCCATTAAATTCATTGGACTTTGTGTAAGCATCAACTCAAGCCCAGTATAACAAAATCACAAAACCTACAGAATTACATACCCAGGTTAATTGTCTGAATGATCAGTGCTAATACAGGTATGGATGCAATTGTCACAATCAATACACTGACATCAGGGAGAGACAGTGTGATGTATTTCAGGTTTTAGAGAATGGAGAGAAGAGAAATCATCAGTTTGGTGACTGAAGTTTCCACAGAGGTGCCTGATGCTCAACCAACCATTCATATCAAAAGCATATTGAGAAACTAGGCTTTCTTAACAATTAGTACAAAACCATCTAGGGCCCTCAATGGAGGTGTCAGAAATATACCATAAGCATATACCATTATGCAAGCAGCTAACAATGTGGCTGTTAGCAAGGAAGGCAACAGACAATGCTCAGGAGTACAGTAAAATACATGCAGGCTAAAGCTTAGATTTGTTTCACCTTTCTATGTCTAAAAGTTAAATGCTAAAGTCTGAACTTGCATCGTTTTAAAATCATGGTAAAAATCACAGCAGTTCATCCTATCTCTTGCTGGTGCCTAATTTCCTCTAACAAACTTACAGTACAGAACTAAGTTATTGTGTCCAGTTAAAACTTGATGATTAACTTTCAGAAGCATTTGGAGTCAATCCTTCCCCGATGAACATCTGGGGCATTTAAAGCTGTTGAAATAAATCCCACCTAAGGTAGTACATTTTGAAAAACACTTAATTATCTTGAGAGATCATTGTGAAAAAGACAGGAAGACAGGTTCTTGACACAAAATAAAAATATTTATTTGGCTTTTTTTTCTGCATCTTTAAGTCCTAAAGGGCCTGAAAGAACCTGAATAAGAAATCCTGTCTGAAGTCATGCAGACAATCAAGGGTTGAGAGCATAGAACTTAGGATCCATGCTCGGTGTCCTATCTATCAAACTGCACTGGCTTCCAACTCATCCTTCAAAAAAAAAAATGGAGACTTGAACTGAGGTAAGAATTACTGCTTGCTGTATTGTGCTCTGTTTCTGCTGTCCCTTGTAAAAAGTATCCTCGTTCTATTTCAGGTTGTTCCATATTCCATGGAATAAAAAATAGTTCATTACTGGGCAACTGTTCATTAATGAAGACATTCAGAAAAGTAAACTGTACGTCAACCTGACATTTGCTATGTGGGAAAATATTTCTTAGGAAAATTGGACTTTAAAATGTCCAAATAAGAATTTGGACTCAAAAATAATGCCATAAAAAAAAAGCTGACTGTCAAAACTGGCAGCAATAAACAATCATTGCTTTCCTTCTTTGATAGAAGTTATCAGAACTACAGTTCAAAATCCATTTTCAGTCTGGTTTTGCCTTAAGCATGGGTACTGTAAAACACTGCTTCTACTCTAATTCCTTGTGTGATGCATTGCTGAGCCAGTATGAATTGCACAAAAATTACCTACTTTGGAATCCCTATAGAGACTGATGCTGACAGTCAGAATGGCTAGAGGCTTGCATCACTGCTGATGTTAAGTACTATTTAGGACATCATGCTATGTTATATGAAACCATAATATTTAAGAAATGACAGAATCACATTTATCTTAAATTTTTAAAAAGTGAGGAGGTATCAAACATAAAAATGTCATAAGGCAGAATGCAGAAGGTAATGTTTTAAAAGAAAAATATATGCATTACATAGTAAGAGAGTTTCAATGAAATAGTCTGAAAATGGTCTAGTCCATTCATCGCTCAAGTCCACATTCATCTTCTCTTCCCCCACTTGCCAGTGATATTTTCATATTCTAATTACCAAGACAGCTTCACCAATCTTTTCTGCTGCCTTAATACTCTAATCATTCCTCCAGGAACTGAGTTCAGATTGCATAGTGTCCTATTTAGCCATCCTTCCCACCTGTGGGAGTCTCAGCAAGACACAAAGTTCCTATATTTTACTGTGATAAAATCTTACTGAACATCAGAGAAAGAAGTAACAAGAAACCTTCTGTGTCCACTGGTGTGGAGCAAGGGTACAAAATGCTTGTGAATGTTTGAGGCCATGCCCTGTACCTTTTAATAGCATGAGAAGTGTTCTGCAAATCACCAAGTATCCGTATGTTAGCTCCTTTGTTATAGTGCAAATACTTCGCTCCAACTATTTTGCTTTCTTCCCATCTGAATAGATAAAATCATACTACTTGTCTTGCCTTTACATCATTCAGCAACGTGCATAATATATTAGTCCTCATAAAGAAAATAATTCTTTAAGACAGTTTTCACAAGATGGTTCCTCTAAAGTTGCCCTAAATTTTCAAAGCTCTGGTTATTGCTTTATGAGTAAGAACTTCACA